>PVKY010000299.1:0-56106 GCA_004027775.1 Bradypus variegatus | reverse complement strand
CGAGATTAATAAATTCTAATTAATCCTAATTAATAATGTTGATCATGATTGATCCTAATTAATCATAATTAATTGATGATGGCAATGTTATTGTGAGGGTTGCATTAAATAATTCACAGAAATTATTTAGAACAGCCTGGCAGAGAATAAGCACCCAGTAGTGTGGACTGGTATTCTTATTCATTTGGAAAGACAATTCTTACTAAGTGCCCAATTGTGAATAAGACAGAGGCAAAATCCTGCCATTGCAGGGAACTGATGTTAAAACGATGATTACACACAGGAACGGGCAGTGACTGTTGCGATGCTGCCGAGTTAACACCTCAGGTCTTGGCCTGCTCTGGAAGGGCAGAGCATGGTCAGGGAAGGCTTCTTGGAGGAAGTGGCGTTTAAGCCGACACCACTACAGTGAGAACAGAGAGAACATAGTGGAAGGCTGTGCCCAGAGCAGAGTTTGAGAGCAGAAAAGACATTTACTCTTTTCCCTTCCACCCCTCTGTACTTTTGATCTCTTAACTAATGTTCCACCCTGAGAATGTATTATTTTTTGTAATGGGAAGGTGAGAAGGAGAGGGGAAAAGAAAAGGGGGGGAGAGAAGGGAGGGAGGGAAAAAAGGAAAGACAGAAGGACGATTACATTCTGTTTAAATAACTGCCATCATATTACCATGCTATTGTATATATGTGTTTCTGGTCCAAAGGCACAGATTATTTTATATTCTGCCTTTTTTCACTCAACACTAGTCTGTAAATGTTTTGCTGAGGGACGTGGATTTCATTGCGATGACATATGCCTTCGGGGTGGGTACACTGTCGTTTGAATACGCAGTCGCTCTATTCTATGGGATTTGAGTTGTTTCCAATTTTTGCTCTTACGAAGCACACTGCTGTGAACATTTAGGTACAATTACTCCCCCCACCCTTTGGGCGTATTTCCTTGAGGATAATTATAGGATCAAAGATATTAACAGCTTTTCTACTCATTATTCACAGAGCCCTTCTGAGTTTGAAAACCATCGAACCCATTTATAAACCTGCCAAGTGTGTATATGTTTGGGGATTCCCCAGCCCGGCCATTGCATTTTGCCAATTTAACTTATTTTCCCAGTTTAATAGGTTTGTAATAATACCGTAAAGCTTGTCTTAATTTGCATTTTTAATTTCTGGCCCAAACACATTTTTCCTTGTAATGATCAGCAACTTCTATTTCCACTTGTGGTTACATCTGTTTATCTCCTTTGAGCAAGTGGCAAAAATCATAGTGGTCAATCGGTGCTTTATGCATTTTATCAGTGATGTCTGTCCACATGTTTTCCCAATGAGTTTGCTTCCATTTTAAAATCTGTTTGTTATATATTGATGAACAAAAAATTTCTGTTCATGCCTCATTTATTGAATGCCAGGCACTGAGAAAATCTGAGATACCTGCCCTTAATTAACAAAGAGAAGTTATTTTTCATCAATCATTCTGGCAAAGATGGAAAAGTAGTAGTATCCAGTGTGGGCAAAGATGTGAGGAAATGAGCATTCTCTTATGCTATTAGAAGGAATATAAATCTGCACAGGATTTTGGTGTATGATATGGCATTCTTTAATTATAGATGTTTATACTATTTGACCTAGAATTTCCACTTTCAAAAACATTTCTACACAAGTGCAAAGGTGCACAGAAGAAGCACTCTTTTTATTGTTGGGAAAAACAAAATCCAGAAACAACTCACATGCCCAGAAGTGGGGATATGGTTAAGGAAATTAGAGAATATACATGCAGGGGAATACTACAAAATCAGGAAAAACAGCAGGGCTGCTACTGGCATAGAAAGATGTTTGAGATATATTTGTTAATGAGAAAAGCAAGTTGCACAACATTATGTACAATATGATCCCATTTTTTAAAATAATATTAAGAAACATAAGATGTACCCGAAGATAACCTGGAAAGTAGAGGATTACAAGGGATTTTCACTTTTTACATTTCATTTTTCTGTGATGTGTGAATTAATGACATGCATTACTTTTGGAATCAAAATTAAATAAATTAAAAGTTTCATGAAAACAATAGAGACTAATGATAAGGACCTGAGATGAAGACTCTAACAGCTGTACAGGGTAGAGAGGAATTTGTTTGGTAGGGAAATCAAAGAAAGTTTCAAGAAAAGACATTTTAAACCAGGCCTCTGGACAAACTTGTCATGGCTGGAGCTGGGGAGTGGATGGAAGGCATTTCAGGACAGAGGGTTTTTCTAGGCAAGATCCTGCTCTAGAATTTGTGGCTGGCATAGAAAAACTTGCTACTTTGCGAACCCAAGTTCAAGGCAGGCATTTGATAAATTTGTGAGGACACTACTCACACAGTAGTAGTAGTTGTTTTAGGTCACTTGTTTTTTCTTATTCCTTTGTTTTAGTTTTGTTTGAAATATTGTTTTTTGTTTTTGTTTTTTAATTTTTTATAAAGTTTAAAAAAATGAATGAGTGTTTAAAAAAGTAAATAAGTAAATGAACAATGGGGGGAGGAGGGGAATGGAATGTTTCAGATGTTCTTTATTATTTTAATTTTAATTTTATTTTTTGGAGTAATGAAAATGTGCAAAGATTGTGGTGATGAATGCAAAACTGTGTAATGATACTGTAAACAACTGATTGTACACTTTGGAGGGCTGTATGTTATGTGAATATATCTCAATAAAATTGCATTTAAAAAAATAAAAAAATAAAATTAAAAAAAGATTAGGAAATGAATGATGAGTGAATGAATGAACGAATGGATGAATGAATGAACAAATGGATGGATGGATAAATGAATTAACAGATGGATGAACAACCAATAAACTAATGAATGAATGAACAGATGGATGGATGGATGGATGAATAAACGGATGAACAACAGATAGACAAATTAATAAATGAATGAACAAACGGATGAATGGATGGATGGATGGATTGATACATGAATTAACAGGTGATGAACAACAGATAAACTAATGAATGAATAAACGAACAGATGGATGGATGGATGAACTAACAGAAGAACAACAGATAGAAAAATTAATGAATGAACAAATGGATGGATTGATGGATGGATGTACAGACAAAGTAGGAAGTAGGAAGCTGTCAGGATGAGTAAGAGTTGATGCCGTCCCATGCCATTAAGAAGGAAGGGTGACTTTCAGCTTTCTAAATGGATCCAAAAGTCAGGCTCTATCTCTGATGGGCACACATGCTGTAGGCAAATCCTTCCAAACCCATATCCTTGGCCTAGTGTCTCAAAAACACACCAGAAAGGCGCTCCCAATCTCTCCCCAAAGGAAAACTCTGGACTGGCAGGATTCTGGCAAGGAAATGCCTTTTCCTTTATTTATTCCCATAAAAAATATTACTAAATACAAATTTAAAACAAAGGCAGGAACTATGTTTGTCCTCATGTTGTACCATAGTAAATACAGTCTTATGTAATTGATGATTCAGTGGCACTGTTCATTTATTTGAGATGCACATTATAAAGCAATCTAATTTGCAATCAATGAACTTACAATCAAGTGCCAGCACTGGTTTGGAGCACCCCATGTTGAAGATTTGATCCCATGAAATGTGGCTGATCTATATGTTTTATAGAAAACAACACATCAGGTTTGGAAGACTTAGTACAGAAAAAAAAGGAATGTAAAAAATCTCAATAAATTTTTATATTGATTACATGCTGAAATGATAATGTTTTGCTTATATTTGGTTAAATAAGATAGATTATCAAAAAAGTCTTTTTAACCTAACGATTGTCTGCCATTACAAGTCCAGACATCAGAGAAGAATTAGAGGCAAGAATTATAGAAATATTATTCACCCGTATAAAGGAAAGAAGTTCTGATCCATGCCACAACGTGAATGAACCTCAAAAACATTATGTTGAGTGAAATAAGCCAGACACAAAAGAACAACTGTTGCATGATTCCAGCTATATGAAATGCCTTGAATAGGCTAATTCGTAGAGAGAAAAGGTAGATTGGAGGTTATCAGGGGCTGGGGGCAGAGGAGATGGAAGTCATTGCCTGGGGGTATGGAATTTCTATTTGGAGTTATGGAAGAGTATTGGTAATGGATGGTGGTTATGGTAGGAGAACATTGTGAATGTAATTAACATCACTCAATTGTACACTTAAAAATAGTTAAAATGATAAAACTTTCAAAACAAAACAAAAAGAATGTATAGGAAAAGGGAGCATGAGTCAAAGTGATAAACAGAGGTGGCAGCTGTCTCGCTAGCAGAGAATTTAGCATGTAGTAGGTGTTCATTTAACAGTTATGTCCCTTTCCCTTCTTGAGGAAAGGGTCTCCCCATCAGGGTATGTTTCTCAAGGCCAGGGTGTTCAGGAACCACATTCCTGATGAAATGGCCCATAAATTGGGTTTTGATTTCTGTCCTTGGAGATGTAGTAGGAGATTATGCCAAATAATTAGAATTTCCCAGGCACCAAACTAAGGTGCTTTAAACTCCTCTGTTTCCCACAAATGCCTTATGAGGTTAGAAGTGTGGTTGTCCCTGATTTACAGATGATGACTATAGCGGATGAATTTCAACATGTTCTTAATCTTAATCCACTTTCCTGTGGTGTGAACCCATGGTAGACAAGATCTCTTGAAGATGTGAGTTTAAATTAAGGTGTGGCCCAGCTGAATGAGGTTAGGACCTGGAGGCCTTTAGAAGCAGAAGAAATTCGGACATAGGGAGAGAAAGCCACAGGGAGACACCGGAAGCCAGAAGTCCATAGAACCCATAGTTTAAGCCCATAGTTTAAGCCAACCCATTGTGTTGTGTTTGTCACAGCAGCCTGGCAAACCAGAGCCCAGAGAGAAAAGCTGACCCATCCAAGATCACCCACCAGGGGACAGTGGGGCCAGGTTTCCCAGAAGCAGTGGGTGTCAGGGGTCACCCATCTGTCGGGGTCAGCCTTTCTCTCTCTCCCTTCACCCATGGAGCATCTGGCTCTGACCCACACAACCCTCAAAACTCCCCAAGAGTCTCATTCCTCTCTACAAAACCCCTTAGAGCCCTGCAGGTCCTGGGCTCATCTTTGGGAGCTGCCGTACCTTAGCTTCCTGTGGTTGTCATAACAAAGAACCACAAAGAACCACAAACCCGGAGGCTTAAAACAGCAGAAATGTATTGGCTCAGTTCCGGAGGCCAGAAGTTCAAAATCAAGGTGTTTGCTTCCTGTGAAACCTATAGAGGAGATTCTAGCTTCTAGCGATTGGTTGACAGCCTCCTTGGCTTGTAGAGATGTCCCTCCAATCTTTGGGTCCATGTTCCCATGGTCTTCTCGCCTCTGTCTATCTGTCTATGCCCAGATTTTCCTCTTTTTATATTGGATGTGGACCCACCCTAACCCCTTTGGGCCTCCAAGACCCAATTTCCAAATAAGGTCCCATTCACAGGACCAGGGTTAGGACTGTGGGGGGAACAGACTGTGGGGGGGCAAGGGTGGGACCCAGGGGTTAGGGAGAAGGTATTGCACTGCTCCAGGCTGAGAAAGGGAAGAGGTGGGTGGACCCAGCATGTGCATTATTTAAGGTAGAGTCAACCTTGCTCCTGGATCAAATATGTGTGGGAAAGAGATGGAAGAGCCAAGATTTTTGCCCTGAGCATTTTGGAAGGATGGAGCTGTCATTCAATGAGAGGGGAAGGTGCCAGGACAGGTATGCAGGGACGGTCAGAGCTCAGATTTGGATGGTTGAGTTTATCTTCTAAAATCTTGAAAACCTGCAATTGTGTTCATTTGTTTGTTTATTGATTCCTTCATTTGTTTGTTCATTCTTAAGTTCATTCGGTCATGCATTTGTTTATTCATTCATCTGTCCATGTGTTCATCTATCCATCCATCCATCCAACCATCCATTCGTTTGTTCGTTCATTCATTAATTAATTCATCTATCAGTTTGTTCATTTGTTTGATCATTTATTCATATATCTGCTCATCCACTTATTAGTTCATTCATTTGTTCTTTTGGGGGACATGGTTCAACCCATAACATGGAGAAAATGCTCAACTGGGAATGGCCATGAGGACCCACCCCAGGCCCTGCAGTTCAGGCAGCTGTTGGACATGAGAGAAGGGTCTGTGTCAAGGAAGAAAGGACCCCTGCGAGGGGAGCCACAGCTGCTGGACCTGGCTGGCTGCTGCTGGTGGGAACGTGCTCCCATGATGGCTGCATGTCCCAGGAGGGAGTCGGACGCAGTGGGCATGAACACAAGCTCTGAAGCCCACCTGGACACTTTGTAGCAAGTCCTTAGGCTTCTCAGCCTCCACTTCCTCAGTGTAAAGTGACCCCTACTCAAAGGGTTGTGCTGGAAGTAGTTTCTCAGGTCAAATGTGTTCTCCACAAAGCCTGATGCCTGCTAAAGAGTCACTAAATGTCAGCTATTTTGTTCATTCAAGAGAAGCCAAAATCCATATTTTTATGGGAAAATCTCCCAGAGTTTAAGTGTGGACCAATAATTTCTATCCCGGGTTAGAATTTGCTGATAGCAAATGGCATCTTGTAAGAGGTCACAGTTTCCCTTGAAAGACAGATGGCTTGCTGTGTGTCATGCCTGGCAGGTGGGATGGACTCGGTAAACATGCTGGGTGAATGAACAAATGAATGAACTAATGAATGGATGAGCAGATGTATGAAGAAATGATCAAACAAGTAAACAGACTGAATAGGTGAATTAATGAATGAATGAACAAATGAATGGGTGGATGAATAAACAACTGAAAAGATGAACGAATAAACAAATGCATGACTGAATGAACTAACGAATGAACAAACAAATGAGGGAATCAATAAACAAACAAATGAACGCAATTGCAGGTTTTCAAGAAGATTTTAGAAGATAAACTCAACTGTCGAAATCTGAGCTCTGACCTCCCTGCAAACCTGCACCTCTGGCACCTTCCTTCCTTATTGATTGACAGCTCCATCCTTCCAAATGCTCAGGGCAAAAATTTTGGCTCCTCCCTCTCTTTCCCACACACATCTGATCCAGCATCAAGGTTGACTCCACCTTACATAATGCACATGCTGGATCCACCCACCTCTTCACCTTCCTCAGCCTGGAATAGTACAATCCCTTCTCCCTAACCCCTGGCTCCCACCCTCCACCCCCACACACACAGTCTGTTCCCCCAAAACCTGGCATACAGTGGTTGCTCAATAATTGCTTAGGAGTGAAAGTATGTGGAGGCAGAACCTGGGGCAAGAAGAGAAAGGGGTCTAATTGAGGTCCAAATTTCTAATGTGAAGCATCCATGGAAAATTAGCTTTACCCTTTTCCTGCCTCCCACCCCCATCACCTCCTCCTGGAGGCCTTCCTGGCCTGCTTTGTGCAGCTCTGTCGCCATCCCCAGCACCAGGGGAGCCCCCAGAAGCATCAGGCATGGCCCGGAAGGGGAGATAACATGGAAGTCGGCTCCAGTGATGGAGAGAAGCCAGCCTCCCCAGTGAATTCCTACACGCTCATTGGTTGCATCCGATACTCATCCTTTCAAGGCCGTTGCCTCCTGGCTACCTCTGGGAAGCCAAGCCCATGACCGTCTCCACCCTTCCTTGACATTCTCCATCCTTCCCCCGGCAGGGTCTCCCTTCGCCCGAGCCAGCATTAAAAGTGCCAAGCTGGAGAACTCGACCTTTTTTCACAAAAAGGAGAGGAGGATGCGTTTCTACATCCGCCGCATGGTGAAAACTCAGGCCTTCTACTGGACTGTGCTCAGTCTGGTAGCTCTCAACACCCTGTGTGTGGCTATCGTGCATTACAACCAGCCTGAGTGGCTCTCCGACTTCCTCTGTGAGTACTCCCCAACCCTGGCCCAGCCCTGGCCCATCAGCTCCCCGATCCCTCCCTCACACCCTTTTTTTCCCAATCTTCTTTCTCAGGCAGCACATGCTCCTTCTTTGGGCCTCATTGAATTTGCCCTTTCATTTGGTCACCTCTGCAAATGTGACTGGGGCTCATGTTCCCAGTGCTGCAGAGCCCACCTTCTTTGGGCCTGTAATTCTCCAAACAGTTGAGTGATCTCTTCCTTAGAGAGAGAGAGACGTAAAGAAGCCTCAGAGACAGGGTATGGCCCATAGATTGTTTTGTTCATGTCTGACTCCCTGCTTTTGTCTTCTTCTTTCAAACTTTCTGCTTCTTTCTCATTTCCTGTCTTGCCCTTTTGGGCTTGCTTATGGCTTGGGCTTATTCCCAGAAGGCTCCCTCCAGCAAGTGTGAGAGTATCTTGCTCCCCCTGTGGGTACCAGGATCCCCAAGGCTTCTGTCCTCTGGGTCTGTTCTCAGATTCTAGAAATTAACATGAAAGGGTATGAAAAGTGAGAGCCACGTGGGGGGAGGAGAGACTGAAAGGTGAAGGGAGACCTCTGAGCAGGATCTGAAAAGTAAAGAGTGCTGAGTAATCAACAAGAGTAATGACTAGGCAGAGAGGAAAGCAAGTGGACCCCACTGTGGGTCCCAAGTGAGGACTTCAGAGTACCTTTTGCCTGTTGGATGCCCTTCTCCTGCATTTGCTGGCTTGTTTGACTCAGGGCTAGGGCTTCTCTGCCCATCTGACCTGGTTCAGAGCTGACCCAGGTCAGCCACCGGAGATAGTCAAATCCTCAGCCTAGAGAAGCCTGGGATCTTAGCCCAGGTAATTGTTCCAGTTGCATTGACTGATCCCCAGGACACACCCCTCCCCCAGCGGCCAGTTCTTCTGAAAGCCCTGACCTAGTTCCAATCTTGGTAATTGCATTTGGTCCCCCTGGAATCTCTCGTAAATGAGAACACTTCTTGTCTTAACCTCCTCTGATACTCTATTTTTAAAGTCCCATATTCCCCCTCCTTATCACCTCATGCTCTGTCCTGGTTTAGGAATAAGTGTTGGGACTTCCTGTCTGGGGCCTTGGGGTCCATATAGGTCCTTTAATCATTCCCATTTTTCAGTTAAGAAAACTGAGACACAGAAAGGTTGAGTAATTTGCCCAGGGTCACACAGCTAGTAAATATCGAAGCTAGAATTTGAACCCAGGCTCCAGAATACAAGCCCTGTCTAATGACAGATCTCTCCCTCCCTGCCCCTAACTCATCATGTGATCTTGGACAAGTCATTACCATTATTTGTTGATCAAAGATGACTTCACTTTCAAGGCACTCTTATTTTATGTGCCACTGAGAAATACAGCAATGCTGCCAACTAAACTAGAACATGCCAATTATGAGGTGCACCCAATTTCAGAGATGTTGAAAAGTGAACAAAATGTGAGTCTTGGATTCAGTGAAGCACAGTAGTTTCATTGGGTCTCACATTCCTTGTCTTTACTTGATGGAAATTGGATTTGATGGTCCTGAAAGTTCTTCCAGATCCACCAGTGCTATAGACCTAGTAATTCTCATGGGTCTTATGTATTGCAAGCTAACGTGTTTCCGTGATAACCAGGGAATAAGCATCTTGGAAATTCTTCATTCCTCCCAGAGTTGCTTTGGCAGGTCCTGGAATGTACCAGATGTTGTGGAAAGGTTTCCTTCACTGATATTTTAGCCCTTGGTAAATATTTTGGATGTCCCTGAGGCTGGCAAAGTCTGGAGGATCCTAGAATTCTACTCATGCACTAGAAGTTTCCTGGAAGTCCTAGAAATTAAGGAAAGTTTCAATCAGGAGAGAGTGTTAAAGGTCTTAACAGTCAATTCAAACCACCTCTTAAAGCAAAGGCCTTCAAATAGAATTAGCTAAATGGTCAAAACTGTGAAATGCTCACAAGTTTGGATCCTCAGTCTTCCCCTTCTATGTGCTCTTTTCCCCTTGGAAACCTTCCTTACCCCCCCTTCTTCCAATCTTTGAGGTGGCTATCCATGTCCTCCAGGAAAGCCCTCTCAGAAAAGGACCTGATATTGGCCATTTATTTACTAGACCAAGTCAATATCCATGATTGACCTCTCTCTGAACTGTCTAAATCTGTATGCTTTCTCACTAAAAACTAAAAAGCTTTATCTTGCTCAAGACTTTTAGACACCAGCAAGACAGAATTTCCAAGGGACATGAGTAAGGTTTTCCAAGTCAGGAGAAAAGTATGCCTGGAATTTTCCAACAAAGTCCCTAATCAGGATTACAAATAGGACACCATTAAGATTTCTATTTCTTTTTTTTCTTTGTCAGCTCACATACAAAAGTGCACTGATCATAACTCTTGGACCACGACATACTGACAACATGGGACCATGCATGGCCCTTTGTTATACTTTTAGTTAGTGGGTGAGTTTGTTTTAATAATGTAATAAGCACCCAGGAAATCACAAGTCAAGACAAAAGCTGAATCCTTGGCTATAAGTTGGCCAGCCAACCCTTCTCATCAAACCAGGGCAAAAACTATGAGGTGGAGACCCGCTGAACTTTTTCTCACTCCTTTTAAGATTGTCCTGGGGTTGGTGAGTTAGAGGGTAGCGGCAAAAGATTCCAACCTAGTCAACACTAATACATCTGCCCCCACAAGATCGCATTAAAGAACATGGCATTTTGGGGGGCATAATACATACAGCAGACTACTTACTTCCTTTAACAGAGGGAAATGTGTAGCCCGCAGAAAGGAAGCCTTTGAATAATCTTCAACCAAGACCTCTAAAGACCACCCCTTCCCTGCTGTCAGACCAGGCAAGGGACATGGTCGCCATTAAAAGGAAATTCAGAACCACCTGATGGCCCCCAAACCTCACCTCCTCTCTGTTTTCCCCTCTCTCCCTTTTAGACTATGCAGAATTCATTTTCTTAGGACTCTTTATGTCCGAAATGTTTATAAAAATGTACGGACTTGGGACGCGGCCTTACTTCCACTCTTCCTTCAACTGCTTTGACTGTGGGGTAAGTGCTCCGGTTTCCAAGGAGCTCCTCCCTCCAGCTCATGCCTAGAATGGGCAGTAACTGGGGACATCAAAGTGGGAGAGGGAGGGTCCCCCCTGGGTGTGAGAGACGCAGCTGGCTGTAGAAGGAAGGGATGAGAGGATGGTCCCCAACATGGGTGAGGATATGGAGCGCCCCAGAACTCTGAGCCTTGGCTGGTGGGAGGGGAGTTTTGTGGAACCTCTTTGGAAAGCAGAGGGGCCTTTCCTACTTGTTCCGGTTTGCTAATGCTGCTGTTTTGCAAAATACCGGAAATGGATTGGCTTTTATAAAGGGGGGTTGTTTGTTTACACAGTTACAGTCTTAAGGCCATAAAGTGTCCAAGGTAAGGCACCAACAATAGGGTACCTTCACTGGAGGATGGCCAATGGCATCCAGAAAACCTCTGTTAGCTCGGAAGGCACGTGGCTAGTGTCTGCTTGCTCCCAGGTAGCATTTCAAAATGGCGTTCTCCAAAATGTTGCTCTTGGGGAATTTTGTCCTCTCTTAGCTACAGCTGCTCTTCAAAATGTCACTCTCAGTTGCTCTCCAAAATGTCACTCATAGCTGCTCTAAATTCCTTCTGTTTGTCAGCTTTTTATATGGCTCCAGTGATTTAATTCAGACCCACTCCGAATGGGTGGGGTAACACCTCCCTGGAAATTGTCCAATCAAAGGTCTTGCCCACAGTTGACTGAGTTGCATCTGCATGGAAACACTCAGAGGATTCCAGCCTAGTCAACACTAATACATCTGCCCCCACAAGATCACATTAAAGAACATGGTGTTTTGGGGGACTTAATACATCCAAACCAGCAGACTACTTAAGTCAAAGATATTCAGTGACCTGCCAATTCCACTGCTAGGGAAACACTCATGCAGGCACCCAGGAGATGCATAAACTAATGTTCTCAGCAGCTTTATTTGTAGTGGCCTCAAATCAATGATCCAAGTTTCCCTTTGCAATAGAGTGAATACATAAATTGTGGTGCATCCACATAATGGAATACAATGCAGCAGAGAAAGGGAACCAACAACCACACACGTTGGATGAATCACCCAAATAATATTGAGAAAAAGGAGGCAGACACCGACAAAACGAGTCCATATAGAATGATTCCAAAGTTCAAATGGACGAAATTAAACTACATTGTTTAGAGGTGTATGTGTAGATAGTTTTAAAAGGCAGGGAACTTGAAAACATTATGCTAAGTGAAAGAAGCCAGACCAAAAGGTAGTATGTTATATGACCCCATTTATGTTAAATGTCCAGAATAGGTAAATCCGTAGAGAAAGATTAGTGGTTTCCAGGGGCCGGGAGTGAGGGTGGGAGAATGGGGTTCGGGGTGTCCTTTGAGAGGGATGGAAATGTTTTGAAACTAGATGGAGACGGTGGTTGCACGGCATTGCGAACGTACTAAATGCCCCCTAAGTGTGCACTTTTAAATGGTTAATTTCATGTTACGTGAATTTCACTTCAATGACCAAAAGGAAAGGAAATGGTTATCACAAAAATTAGGATGGTGGTTATTTCTAGGGGTCCCCAGAGGTTTCCGGGCTGCTGACATGTCCTATGCCTTGAAATAAGGGACAGTTATATGAACATTTGTTTTGTTATGTTTTGGGAATTCTTTGGCCTGCGTGATCTCTTGCTAAGTAAAAAAGAGAAGGGAGGAGAGGGGTCTGAGACCTCTCCCTCTCTGCATTTAGGGCTGGGAGTTGGGTTCTGCTCCTCCAGGGATCAGGCCTGGGGTAGACGTCAAGGGGTGTTTGCGGGTGCTGGAAACCAGGCACCGTCCCTGGATGCAACATCAGTCTCCGTTCTAGGTCATAATCGGGAGCATCTTTGAAGTCATCTGGGCTGTCATAAAACCAGGCACATCCTTCGGCATAAGCGTGTTACGAGCTCTCAGGTTATTGCGTATTTTCAAAGTCACAAAGTAAGTCTTGGGAGTTCCTCGGCACACCGATGGGGGGTGCGGGGTAGGGAGCCGGGGGGGGGCCGGGAGGAGGGTGGGCTGGCCTGGGGGCTGTCTCCCACCACCACCACCCCCCACTTCCACAATTCTGGCCTGACCCCCACACTCGGCATCTCTCTCCAGGTACTGGGCCTCTCTCAGGAACTTGGTCGTGTCTCTTCTCAACTCCATGAAATCCATCATCAGTCTGTTGTTCCTTCTTTTCCTCTTCATTGTGGTCTTCGCCCTCTTGGGAATGCAACTCTTTGGCGGCCAGTAAGTCCCCAACAGAAGTTCCAACTTCTGCTGCCTTGGGGTCCAGGCCCAGAGCCCGCCATGCCCCCACTGCCCTAGCTCCCAGCATCTGGAGACCCTCATCCACCTCAGTCATGCAGACTCTGCCCTCCTGGTGGCCAGGACCCCCCGTTGCCTTCCCCAAAGACAGACAGGGTCTGGGTACCACCCAGGATGACCTCCTGTGGGTGCTGGGTCATCGTCTCGGAGACCGGATGCTGAGCCAAGCCTTTGGACAGTGGAATATCTGGGTCCTCTCTGCAGGTTTAATTTCGACGAAGGAACTCCCCCTACCAACTTTGACACTTTTCCAGCGGCAATAATGACAGTATTTCAGGTACGACCTTCACCCTTTCCGTGGATACCTCATGTCCAAAATTAGGGTGTCTTGGCACTCCCTGGGTCCAGTGTATGAGTATACGAGTAATAAAATAAAGACTAAATAAACAAATTAAAAATGGGGGGAGATATGGGGGGTAAGGAGTATGGGAACTTTGGGGTGTTTTTTTATTTTTATTTTTAAATTTTGGGTTTTTTTTTATTGTTTTTTGGAGTAATGAAAGTGTTCTAGGATTGGCTGTGGAGACAACTGTACAGCCGTATGATGCTATGAGCCACTGATTGTGTACTTTGGATGGAATATATGGTGTGTGAACATATCTCAATAAAATTGCATTAAAAACAAAAAAGAAAGATTAGGATGCCTGCCTTTCCCACCCTCCCCCCTATCTGAAGAAACCTCAACCCCATATCCCAAGACAAAGGGTTAGACCCTGAGCAGTCACCCCAGACAACTTCTGTACCCTTGTAGGACATGCCTGGGGAGGTTTAGGTCTACCCCAACTGGGACCGCCAGAGTCTTTCCAGTGGGTTTTTTCTTTTGGGGACAGAGACTTTATGAAAATGTGACTTACTGTCTGTAAGTAAGAGACCTAGTCAGGAGTTTGGAGAAGGAAATCGTGAGCTCAAATTCTGAGGCTTCCCATAAGTATGTGAATTTACCTCTATAAAGATTTAACTAATAAATTGGTATTTAATAGAAATACCAATATTTTAATATTTTATTTAGTAATTTAATATTGTTATTCATATTTATAGTCATGTCACCACTCATATTTCTTTGGCACAAGGATTTTCACCCAAGAGTCATTCTGCCTCCCCACCTCCCCATCTCGTCCCCCAGTAGGCATTTGGCAACATCCAGAGATATTTTTTGGTTATCACAACTGCAGGATGATGTTGGCTCCAAGTGGGTAGAGACCAGGGATGCTGCTAAACATCCTACAATGCACAGGACAGTCCCCACCCCAGAAAATGGCACAGTGCCAAATGTCACCAGTGTCCCGAGGTTGAGAAACCCTGCACTAGTGGATTAAAACTTTGGACTTCTTTTACATTTCCTTTGTCCTCATGGAAATACCGTAAAGGGAGAAGGCTGGATTTTTTTAACTAGCATGTGAGACCATGTAGAGGCCCCAATGCCCGTCGCCTTGGCCCACCCTATTTCCATCTGAGCCTGCCCAACTTCAGTTTGCCAGCCCCCGCGTCCTGTTGCCCAAGGCTGTCCCAGGTCACAGCAGGCCAGAATTAGCAGTGAATTTTTTGCCCACCCTCCCACCACAAGCAGCCCTTGGTGGATCCATATCCCAGCTCCCTCACCCCAATAAGATGATTCTAAGGTGTGTGTTCCATGCAGTCTTCCAGGGGTCCCCAGAGGGACTGAGCTCCAGTAGCCCACTGTGGCAATTCACTTCCTAACACACCCCTCGTTTTCCACCTTCCCTGTCTCACTTGCATGTGAATCCTTGTTTTTAGGGTCTGTCCCCTGGGGAGCCCCCAAATGTGGCACTGTGCTCTGTTGGTGCTTTGCAGGTAGTAGCTTGTGGGCAGATATGAAAATCCCCTTATCCCAGCAGGGAGCAGATGACAGAAGGTTTGTGGCCCCCCATCAGGCTCGGGGGTCTCGACGGCCGATTCCAGCTGCAGGGCTGCGCCTCCGAGGCTCCCGCGGCTGAGAGGGGGCTCGGCTGTGTGTCTCTCCCGCCCCTTTCAGATCCTGACGGGCGAGGACTGGAACGAGGTCATGTACGACGGCATCAAGTCTCAGGGGGGCGTGCAGGGCGGCATGGTGTTCTCCATCTACTTCATCGTGCTGACGCTCTTCGGGAACTGTATCCTCCGCGGGGAGTGGGGGGCGGGCAGCCAATGTGGGGTGCGGAGGAGGGGATCCGGAGGCCGGGACACCCCGCGGGGTCCACAGTGGAGGACGACAGACACCCACTCCCAACACAGTGTGGTCCTAAATGGCAGCTGGCGGAGCCTCCCCATGTGGAGTCCAAATTGGCGGCTGGCGGAGCCCCCCAAGTGGGGTCCAAAATGGCGGCTGGCAGAGCCCCCCAAGTGGGGTCCAAAATGGCGGCTGGTGGAGCCCTCCCCCACCAAGTGAGGTCCAAAATAGTGGCTGGCAGAGCCCCCCCAAGTGGAATCCAAAATGGCAGCTGGCGGAGTCCCCCAAGTGGGGTCCAAAATGGGAGCTGACAAAGCTTTCCCCCCAAGTGGGATCCAAAATGGCAGCTGGCAGAGCCCCGAAAATACAGCCCAAAATGGCGGCTGGCAGAGCGCCCCCCCCCCCAATGGCGATTCTTTCCCTGACTCCAACGTTTACAGACACCCTCCTGAATGTGTTCTTAGCCATCGCGGTGGACAACTTGGCCAATGCCCAGGAGCTCACCAAGGTGGAGGCGGTGGGGGGATGTTTCTCTGGCAAGGTTACCACCTGCTCATGGCAGATCAGGGTGGGGCCAGGGATGGGTGTGGGGGTCGGGGATGGGTCGGAGCCCTGGATGCCCGGTGCCAGGGGGGAGGCTCCAGAGACCCGCTGGCCCTCTTCAGGCTGATTCTCCAGCCAAGTGGGTGGAAGGGACTAAGGCGTCTGGGTCGCTGCAGGAAACAGATGGCAAACTCAACCGGAGGCAGCTGCGGGGGTGTCATGGAAGGGCCCGTTTGCAGCGGGTGGGCGGGATCAGGGGGACCTATAAGGGGCAGCCTGAATGAACACAACCCTAGTTCTGGAAGGAGGAAGCAGCGAATGGCGTAGGAACTGGAGCCCAGGAAAAGGGGCTGCCCGCACACCCTTTAAAAACCAGGAAGGCGTGGACAGAGTAGCTGATAAATGACCCAACCTCTATTGTCTTCTGACCACTCCCCACCCTGCTTGGAGCCTCCTATTGGCTAAGCCCAGTTGGAAGCCACGAAGGGGGGGCATGGTCCTACTGGGCCTGGGGTTTCACCAGTTCCTCTGTGTTTGGGAACTCACTTCATCTCCCAGATACAGCAGTAAAGACTTACATAATCCATCCAATGCTGGGAACTGTTCTGAGCACATCACATAGACTGTCCAAGAGGTGTGCACTCCTTTTATCTCCCTTTGCAGAAGGGGAAACTGAGGCTCAGCCAGGCAGAGTCACCTGCCTCAGACGGCTCAATATTAGCAGCTACTATTTATTGCAATTCCCTGTGCATGGTTTTGGTACACAATAAGTGCTCAATAAAGGTGATTCTTAGTCATATAACAAGCCAGCCCTTGGGCTAGAGTTCTCGGTGGGCAATTTACACAGCTGGTAAAGGGAGGGCAGGTATTTGAACCCAGACCCAGAGAACTCCAGTGCCAGAGCTCTTTATCCATACACACTACCAGCTTTCATTTCCACCTGGGCTGAGTGGGTTATTATAAAAACGAAAATAATAATAGCAAATTTAATTGCACTCTTGCACACCAGGTGACAGCAAGCATGAAATAGAGGATTACTGTTATCCCCATTTCACAGATGGGGAAACTGAAGGCTGGAGAGAATTAGGGACCTTCCTACAGCCACATCAGTAAGAAATTATAGAATAGAGGTATGAGCCCTGAAATAGCAGAACAGAGAAGAGCAGAGGAAGTGAGGCCAGAAGAGAATTTGCAAGGGGTCATGGGAACATTCATGCGAGGATAAGTTCAGTTTGTTTGTGGTTGATGGTGTTGAGTTATCCAGGTGAAACGGTGCCAGATGCCCCTTTGCTTCCTGGGATTTGGGTCTACCTCAGATGGGCACAGAGGAGGCAAACTGCTTTCAGTAACACAGACCACGAGCAGTAATGCTGGGAATGGTTGTGCAGGTTGCACACTGCACAAAGGCATCTGGGCAAGGAGGTTAATGGGGCTGGAATCCAGCTCATATGCCCAGAGGTGGGTGCATCAGCCCAAGAAAAGAGGAGCCAAAGGAGGCATCTTTTTGCAATTTGGAGAGAAACAGGAACAAAGGCATCTTAGGGGCTAGCCATGATCCAGCCTAAACTTCTCCCCAACTGCCCCATCACATTAAAAGAACATGTTCAGGGTCCTTCTCCCCTGCCCAGGAGACCCCTCAGCCTCTTCTGCCCCCCCCCCCCCCCCCCCCAGTACCTTGAGGTGCTCAGAACCAGGACATGTTCAAGGAACTGAACCAAGCTCAGCAGATGGCTGCCAACCCTCCATCTGCCAGCCCTGGCAGGAGAGAAAGAGAATTTCCCGGGCCCAGCTTTGATTGGGAAGGGAAACGGAAGTCTCTGCCACCTCAAGCACACAGACTCAGGCCCGGCCACCGTGGAGCTGGCTGGCATGGCTGTTCTGGAGGCTGATCCAGCCATGAGCTCATCCGAGTCTCAAGAGGCTGTCCTCAGAGGCTGTCGCGGAGGAGAGAGGAGGCAGAGCTGGCAAGTCAGCATGATGGTGGGAGAAGGGGAAGGAGAAAGGCAAACTCATCTCTCTCTGTGAGGGCTGGAAGTTCTCCTCCAGCCCTACTTCCTTTCCTTCATTTATTCCACAAGCCTTTCTTGAGCATTTAATGTGTGGCAGGCACCCCACTAAGCCCCTGATATATTTTTTGTCTTGTATAATCTTCATGGAAACCCCCAGGAGACAAGTACTCTGAGCTCCATTTTACAGATGTAGTCATTCGTTTGATAAGCATTTATCGAATGCCCACTGTGTACGAGAGTCTGATCTAGGATTCAGGGACAGAGCAGAGAACAAGACAGGCAAACATAACTGACCCCATGAGGCTCCTATTTGAGTGAAGGAGACGGATGAAAATAAGATCAATTCATAAAACTATATAGCTCGTCAGATGGTGATCAGTGCTAAGAAGAAAACTAAAATAGGAAAGGTGGGGGTGAGTTGAAATTTTAGACAAGGAATCTGAGGCACAGGGAAGTTCAGTGACTTACCTAAGGTCACACAGCAGGGCCAGGATTTGAATCTGGGCCACTTAGGTCTAGAAAACGTTGTCGAACTAGAGCTCGTGTTTCATACTCACTTGGGAGCTTATTCAAATGCAGATTCCAGGGCCCACCCTGGTTCTGTGGGTTCATTGGGAGGCCCAAGAATCCATATCTCAAGTGTTTTTTTTTTTTAGGCAGTGCTGGTTTGGAGGGTCGTGGTTCTGTAAGAAATGCAGGGCACTGAGCTAGAGGGAAGTGCGGGGAAGGTCTTGTGGGAGCAGGATGGCCCCCCTCCTTTTGTCACCCACACAGTGTCCTGATCTGACCATTCCCAAAGTGGTAAGATTGCTTGTTGCCCCAGAGAATCCAAGTGCAGGGGGAAAGGTACCCTGCAGCCACATGATTTTTTTCTTATTGGAAGGTTCATTTCTGTCCATTTCTTTCTCGTTTCTTTTTTCTTTGCTTTTTCTTGGTTGGCTTTTGTGTTTTACAAATGAGGCCCTGCATGAAGGCTGAAGATGGATTAAAAGTCCTAACACGTCTTTTTCTGTATGTATTTTTAAAACATCTTCCCTCCCCCCCCCATTTTCCTCCTCTCTGAACCTAACCAGGGAGCAGCATTGTGGACAGTGGCAGAAACCCCCAGGGCCCAGCTGCCCCTCCCCTGCCCTCCTGGGGTGGGGGCTAGGACTATCAGATCCTCTCCTTCTTCTGGGGGCTGTTGGCAAGACAAGGCATGGGCCATGGGATGTCTGACTTTTCTGTATGTGGGAGTTAGGAGATGTTTTTTGAAAGTCTTGGTTCAGAGAGCTCAAACGGTCCAGAAAGTAGGGGGAGAGGAAAATCTTTGCTATTGTTTCCAGCTCATTAAGACAGGGTGTGGGAAAGTCTCCATGTGGGAAAGTCTCCATGTGGGAAAGGAAGGGAATCCTGTTTGCCTTTTGTTTTCTTTTGGTTGTGTGTTAAAATAGGGTTCACAATGATCTGGCTATTGAGCTTGTACTTGAAGCAGGTAGCAGAACACTTAACCAGCTTTGGTGTCCATTCTCACTGCCAGGCCTCAGTTCTGATCCATCCACCTGCAGGCCAAACCTGTTTTTAAATATTTCATATGTCTTCCTGGTGAGCAATAAGGTCAGAGATGAGGCCCCAAGGCCTAGTTCATGTTTTGTGAACGGGCACCTCTTGTCCCTTTCAGGATGAACAAGAAGAGGAGGAGGCAGCCAACCAAAAACTTGCCCTGCAGAAAGCCAAGGAAGTGGCCGAAGTGAGTCCCCTGTCCGCAGCCAACCTGTCCATAGCTATGTAAGTGCCCCCAACCCAAGATGCTCCCCCAGCTCCCCAGCCCCATATACTCCCAGTCAAGGATTTGGAGGGGAGGGGCCTGACAAGGTGGGAGTCTTAGGAAGATGTAATTTCCACTCCCAACCCACTTTCATGCAAATATTTAATAAGCACCTACTATGTGCCAGACTCTGTTCTAACTGCTGGGGATATAGCATGAAAAATGGAGGAAAAAATCCCACCTTTTTATAGTTGACATTCTAGTTGGGGAAACAGATGATAAAGAAGATAAGTAAGTAAATTCTGTAATATTTTATAAAGTGATACAGCCACAGAGAAAAGTAAAGCAGGGAAGGAGTGCAGGGTGGAGAGAGGTGTCAGGGAAGGCCTCATTGAGGAGGTGATAAGACTTGAAGGAGGTGAGGGAGGAGCCATAGGAGGATCTGAGGAACAGTATCCCAGGCAGAGGGAACAGCCTGTGCAAAGGCCCTGAGGTGGGAGTAGAACTAGTGTGTTGGACGGCAAAGAGACTGGTGTGTCAGGAGTAGAGTGAGCGGAGAGGCAAGTGGAGTTGATAAGAGCACAGAAGTGATGGGGCAGATCACGCAGGGCTTGGTAGGCTGCTGGGAGGACTTTGTTTTGCTCCAAGTGAGGTGGGAGCCATGGAGGGTTCTGGAAAGAGGAGGGATGTGCCCTGACTCAAGTGCTCACAGGTGCCCTCTGGCTGCTGTGGGAGGAATAGACCAGTGGGGGTGAAGGTGAGGGTGGGAGCTTGGAGACCAGGGAAAAGGTCTTTGTTTGGTGGCCCAGAGATTTGGGCAGTGCATCATGGGACATTGGGGAAGGGGTTAACCTTCCTTTCCTAAAGTGGAAGGAGGGGGACTGTGAAAGGGGAGTCCAGGAAGGCACCTTCTCTGGCAGATGAGTTTAGGAGAGGGGAAGCATGGAAGTTGATGGTCCATTAACTATCAACACTCAAACCCCTGGAAAACCTCTGTCCCACCTGGCACGGCTCACACCAGAACTCACTGCAATGGGCCCACTGGCTTCCCTGCCCCAGTTGTACATGGACACAGCTCAGAAAGTCTCAGGTGCTCACTCTGGCTGCCCTGGTCTCCTCCCCTTGGACCCTGCCCTCCCCCTGCCCCAGAACTGTAGTGGCCATGCCAGGTACCATGGGGGGCCTCTGGAACCCTGCTCCAGGCCAGTGCCCACTATGATTGGCTAGCTCAGAGGTTAAAATAGTTTGAACATGAAAGCTGCCCCCAAGAGTTCATGTGCATTTGAAGAGAAACGGAGTGGACAGCAGGAACGTCCACCTGGGTGAAGACACCCAGAAGGCCAAGTTGTCCACTGTTCCGGTTTGCTAATGCTGCCGAGATGCAAAATACCAGAAATGAATTGGCTTTTATAAAAGGGGGTTTATTTGCTTACACAGTTACAGTCTTAAGGTCATAAAGTGTCCAAGGTAACTCATCAGCAATTGGGTACCTTCACTGGAAGATCGCCAATGGCGTCTGGAAAACCTCTGTTAGCTGGGAAGGCATATGGCTGGTTTCTGCTTGCTCCCAAGTTGTGTTTCAAAATGGTGTTCTCCAAAATGTCAGTGTCAGCTTCCAACAGCCATCTTCAAAATGTCTGTCTCAGCTACAGCTACCTGTGAGCTCCTGTCTGAGCTTTTATAGTGCTCCAGTAAACTAATCAAGGCCCACACTGAATGGGTGGGGCCACACCTCCATGGAAATTATCCAATCAGTCATCACCTACAGTTGGTGGGTCATATCTCCATGGACACTGAACCAATAGGTTCCAACCCAATCCACACTCGTACATCTGCCCCCACAAGATTGCATCAAAGAACGTGGCTTTTCCTGGAGGACATATATATACAAACCAGCACATCCACCCAGGATGAGATACCTGGCTGGGCTGAAACACCCACATGGGCTGGGACACCTGTTAGCCTGAGACCCCTTGCTGGGCCTAGACCCCCCCCCCCAACCTGGGCTGAGACACCTATTAGCCCCAGATGCCCCTTACAGGGCAGAGACACCCACCTGGGCTGAGACACCTGTTAGCCCAAGACCCCTTGCTGGGCCTAGACCCCCACACACACACCTGGGCTGAGACACCTGTTAGCCCCAGATGCGCCTTACAGGGCAGAGACGCCCACCTGGGCTGACACACCTGTTAGCCCGAGACCCCTTGCTGGGCCTAGACCCCGCACACCTGGGCTGAGACACCTGTTAGCCCCAGACACCCACCTGGACTGATGCCCAGCACTGCTCTAACTCCCTGCACCCTCCCCTCGCAGGAAGGAGCAACAGAAGAATCAGAAGTCAGCCAAGTCCGTGTGGGAGCAGCGGACGAGCGAGATGCGCAAGCAGAACCTGCTGGCCAGCCGCGAGGCCCTGTACAACGAGCTGGACCCTGAAGAGCGCTGGAAGGCCACCTACGCCCGGCACCTGCGGCCGGACATGAAAACCCACCTGGACCGGCCGCTGGTGGTGGACCCCCAGGAGAACCGCAACAACAACACCAACAAGAGCCGGGTGGCCGAGCCCACCGTGGACCAGCGCCTCGGGCAGCAGCGCGCCGAGGACTTCCTCAGGAAACAGGCCCGCTTCCACGACCGGGCCCGGGACCCCGACGGCGCGGGGGGCCTGGACGCGCGGCGGCCCTGGGCTGGCAGCCAGGAGGCCGAGCTGAGCCGGGAGGGCCCCTACGGGCGCGAGCCGGACCACCCCCCGCGGGAGGGCGCCCCGGAGCAGCCCGGGCTCTGGGAGGGCGAGGCCGAGCGGGCTAAGGCCGGGGAGCCGCACCGCAGGCACCCTCACCGGCAGGGCGGCGGCCGGGAGAGCCGCAGCGGCTCGCCCCGCACGGGCGCCGAGGGCGAGCCCCGCCGGCACCGCGCCCACCGGAGGCCCGGGGAGGAGGGTCCCGAGGACAAGGCGGAGCGCAGGGCCCGACACCGCGAGAGCGGCCGGCCGGCGCGGGGCGGAGAGGGCGGAGAGGGCGAGGGGCCCGACGGCGGCGAGCGC
The DNA here is from genome assembly GCA_004027775.1 of Bradypus variegatus. Taxonomy (NCBI): domain Eukaryota; kingdom Metazoa; phylum Chordata; class Mammalia; order Pilosa; family Bradypodidae; genus Bradypus; species Bradypus variegatus. Next base: position 33,408 of record PVKY010000299.1, on the reverse strand, counting down.
AGGAGGCGGCACCGGCACGGCCCCCCGGGCGCCTACGACGCGGACGCGCGCCGGGAAGACAAGGAGCGCAGGCACCGGCGGAGGAAGTAAGTGGACGCGGCTCTCCAACCAGATCGTTCTAATAATTAAAAAAAAAAAAAAAAAAAAAAACAGCAGCCAAAGTAGTGCCTGCTGTATACCTGGCGCTCTCCCAAGCCACTCGTTTCACGTTTCAGCAACCCATTAGATAGAGCCCAGTGTCACGACCCCATTTCACAGATGGGAAAACTGAGCCCTTAGGTGACCCCACTGAAAGTCACACGTGGTGCACGCCCTGCCCTGCCAGGATTAAATGAATCTCAGCTCTGCCGTTTGCTTGCTGTGTGACCTGGGCCTGGCGGACATCACGTCTCTGAACCTCAGTTTCCCCGCCTGTAAAATGGGGGTAGTGGGATCCCTGTCTGGTCGGGTCATTGCCAGGATTAAATGAGGGGGTGGCACATGCAAAAGGTAATAATAATAAGGCATGATATACTAAGCGCTTGATAAATTCGGGCCTTTTTTAGCAGTTTTTGAGCCAACTGTCTTTTTACGTAAAACTGTGTCCAGAGGGCCTGAAAAAGCATTTTGGGTCCTCAGAATTGAAGGGGAGAGCTGAGTTCAGGACTTCCTAGAGGAGTCTTCCAAGCCATTGCCTTACCCAGTCTTTTCCATAACAATATTTTGTAACACTCCCTGGACGATTCTATGGAGAGCCTACATATAGGGGCCTTTCTTAGTTCCCTTGTTGCTAAAGCAAATACCACGCAATGGGTTGGCTAAAACAATGGGATTTTATTGGCTCACTGTTTTGAGGTTAGCAGACATCCAAAATCAGGGCATCATCAAAGCTATTCTTTCTTCCCTAAGACGGTGTCACTCTGGGGCTGGCTGCCAGTAATGATTGGTTCTGGGCTCCTCTGTCATGTAGCAGAGCACGTGGGAGCCTCTCCCAGCTTCTCCCTTCTCTTCTGGGTTCCGTTGACTTGTAGCTTCTTGTTTCCCATGACTTTCTTTCCATGTCTGAATATCATTCTGCTTTTAAAGGACTCCAGTAATAGGATTAAGACCCATTCTGATGGAGGTGGGTCACACCTTAACTGAATTAACCTCATCAAAAAGTCCTGCTGACAATGGGTTCGCACCCCCAGGAATGGATTACATTTCAGAACTTGTTTCTCGGGGGTACATACGGCTCCCAGCCACGTCAGGGCCCAACAACTTACATGCTGAAATAAGCATTTGTTTTATTATGAATTTCTATCCCCTTATTCCTCTTTATATTACTATTAAGACAGCGTCTTGATTTTTTTTAATCTTGTGTTCAAGTGGTTCTGTTGTTTTCCATGTGCTAGGCCAGCATGTCTCAAAATTGAGTACGCACATGAAGCAACCCCCAGAGATCTTGTTAAAACACAGGTTCAAATTCAGGAGGTCTGGGGAGAAGCCTGAGATTCTCCTTTCTAACTAACAAGCTGCCAGGTAAGTCTGGTTGCTGACTAATGACACTCCAGAGGATGGAGTGGAGTCATTCTGATTCAGGCACCTGTACCCCATATCCCCACAAATGTCAAAGTCGAAATGCTGGCTGACCCAGTACTGTGTAACTCAAATGACGCAAGGGGAGTTTACGGCAGTTTTGTGACATTCCAAATGGCAAACACCTCTTGGCAAAGTTCCATTTGCAAAAGACAACGGTCTCCCTTCAATTTGCCCAGTGAGTTGTATTCCAGGAAAAATGTGCTATATATTTAAAACATGGGGAAAAAAAAAAAACTTTGTGTTTATAGGTAAAACAGAGTTAGGTGAAAATAAAAGGCACAGATTTTTCATCTATGGGAGGGACATTGGAAAGTCATAAAGGGTAAAATGTAATCTTTCCCACCTCCCCTAAAGGCTCCCAGTATTCCCCCTCCCATGCTATGTCATTAGGGCTCCACAAATTTCTACATTGAAAATGATTGTTCTAGGTCTTTCTGCTCTAGGATCTGCCCTATGAGTTTATTCACTGTTTCAATTAGTGTTTGTTAAGTGCCTGCTGTATTCTACACCCAGGCCATGGATATTGAACAGGTAACCGCAGCAGGGGGACATATCTTGAGAAATACAACCGAAAAAGTGTACCCAGCCTGGAGCCTCGGAGCAGGCTACTGAGCAGAGCAGGCGGAAAAGAGACCCGAGTGCAATCAGGTCAAGCCCAGCAAGTGCAAAGGCCCTGAGGTGGGACGGGGATGGCTCGAGGAGGGCTGGAAGGAGGCCAGTCTGCAGGAAGATGGAGAGCGAGGAGACAGTAGAGGACAGATGGAAGGATCAGTGATAAACAGACGGAGCCTGGGTCCCCTCAGGGCACTGGGGAGTCACCGAAGGGATTGGAGGCACAGTAGAGTGTATAGGACAAGGTTCTGTATATAGAAAGCACCAATGACTCTTAACTACTGTTATTACTATTACTGTGTTATTATGATGTCTACCGCTTTTATTGAAGGAGGCTGAATGACAAGGACAGGAGGGTTATCCCTGACGAAGCGTCAGGAAGAGTTTTGGTTGTTTTTTTTTCCTTTATTAGAGAAGTTGAAGGTTTACACAACAATCATGCGGAAAATACGGGATTCCCATACACCACCCTATTATTAGCAGCTTGCATTGTTGTGGCACATTTGTTACAATTGTTGATGGTGCATGTTTATAATTGTACAATCAACTACAGTCCATGGTTTAACTTAGGGTTCACTGTTTGTTTATCGTATAGTTTGGTGGATGAAACTTGAAGACATCACGTTGAGTAAAATAAGCCAGACACAAAAGGACAAATATTATATGATCTCACTGATTTAAAATAATTGGAATATGTGCTCTCCCAGAGTCAGAAGCTAGAATATGGGTTTCCAGGGGTCAGTGTGGGGATAGGGGATGGGAAATTAAGGCATAAAATGTGCAGGGCTTCTATTTGGAATGATGGAAATGTTTTGGTAATGGAAGGCGGTGATAGTAGCATGACATTGTGAACGTAATTAGCAGCACTGAAATATATATCTGAATGTGATTAAAATGGTACATATTAGACTGTATATATGGTAATAGAATAAAAAATGTTTTTGGAAACCCAGGGTGAGTTTTTGAAAGTGAACTATAAATGTTGGCGCTCACGAAGGCTGCACAGCCCAGGGTGAAGGCGAAGACTCTGGAGCCGGAGGTCAAATTCCAGCTCCACCCCGTGCTGGCTGTGTGATTGCAGCCTGTCACTTCACCACTCTGGGCCTCAGTTTCCTCATCTGTAAAATGGAGATGAGAACAGCACGTGGCTCCTAGGGTTGGGGTAGGGTTTGAGTGAGTCAATAGTCAGTACATGCAGAATGCTTTGAATACTGTCTGCCATTTACGAGCTCCCTATTGTTGGCTATTAAAAATATGAATGGTGTTAATACTGAGAACTCATTAAATGTTAATTACTGTGTACTCAGTATGTGTTAGCTATGATGATGATGATGATTGACAGACATTAAAAGCAATTTTAGCCTCATAGCCTTACACACCATTTTCAAGTGTGCAATTCAGTGGTATTAATTACACTCAAAATGTTGTGCTACCATCACTGCCAGCCACTCCTAAACTTTTCCATCACCCCCCAAAAAGGACTTTTACCATCAAGCAATAGCTCCCTGTTTCCCTCACCACATCCAGCCCCCCAGCCCCTGGTTACCTGTAATCTACGCTCTCTCTCTCTCTGTGAATTTGCTTATTCCAGGTGTTTTGTGTAAGTGAAGTCCTTGAAGTCAGTTCCTTCTTTTTTACAGATGGGGAAACTGAGGCTCAAAGAGAAGGATGGATTTTCCTAAGGGCAGCCAGACATGGTCACTAATGTGATAACCCAGCTTTCCCAAATCCCAATCCACGGTCCCTCCCACACGGGGCTCCTGCACCCCCTTATCACCTTCACCCCCAAATACTCAACGAATTGACCCCTGTTCCAAGCCACGAGAGCACAGCCCAGTCCCTCGTTTACAGATAGAGCCAAACCTCCCAGGCTGAAGAGGCATTTTCCATTTGGTTGATGAAAAGCCTCTGATGCTTGTTGGAAATAAAACTTCATGAAGGCTCACGTATTCTTAGAGAACAGCCCCAGATGTGCCCAATTCATCTGCTTTTATAAAAAATAAGAATGGCAATGATAATACTTTATTCGAGAATGTAATGGAATAAAAAGCCCATTCTGTATTATGATGAAGCCAGGGGCTGTGGCCTGACAGGTCTACCTGGTTGCATTTTTCTTCTTTTGTTTTCCTTAGACCTTTTCCCAAGCACACTCTGCATTCTCAGTCTTCAAGACATTGATATTGTATGCACAAACACACATACATACATGCATATAATTTATATTTAAATACATATATGTACATATGTTTTATATATATATATACACATATATATTCATATATTTTTGTGCATATGTTTCTTATGTCTCTGCCCCATTTCTATTTTCATCCCTCCAATTTCCCCAGCTTTAAATAGCCCCCTCTCCTATATCTTTCCCTGGTTCCCCCCAAGCAAAAAGTAGACCGATGCAGATTTTATTTGAAATAAATAGTTGGCCCCAGATCCCCCCACCACACCAGGTGGCTGAGCCCAGAGCACCCCAAGGTGGCCAAGGTGAGAATGGAGCTTTCCCTGAGTCCCAGAGGCTAAACTCTGTTGATCATGGAGCATCCCCCCCTCCTGGACCCCAGGGAGCAGCTCCTGCTGGATTTGGGTGAGCGAGGGCAGCATTCACCAAGACCTGCTCCACCCCCAAAATTAATATCTCAGTTGACTGCATCCCAGTTCTACCTGCTTCTGTCACCATGGCAACCCGCTCCCCAAAAGAAGGCGGGAGACAAGCGCTGGTCCTCTGAGCCCCACTGTTTATCCCAATTCTAACAGCATCCCCCAAGAGATCCCAAACCATCCCCTCAGCACCCCTATTTAATGCATGCCCCGAGTCATCCATCACCCCATTTTCTTTAACGACTCTGGCACCATAGCTTAAAATCTCTAGGACCATCTGCCCAGTGCTGGATAATGCTAAGCTCGTGACCCTGCCTCTCTGGGCTTCTGTTTTCTTACTCTGTAAAATGGGACTCGTCACTGCAGCCAGCTCCCACGGTGGTGGTTATGGGGGTGATGTGAGTTAACACACGGACGTCCTGCAGACAGCGTCAGCACATGGGAAGCAGGCCACAGACCCCCTGGCTCTCGGGGACCGTGTCTGCCCCGGGCAACATCTCCACAGCTCTTGGCAGAGAGAGGCTGCTCGGATAAGCTGGCCAAGGCTGGTCTGCAGAAAAGGTGTTATGCAATGGGCTGTCTCTTCCTGAAGGATAATGCCAGATCCTGGGAGAGACAGGGGAAGGGGCCCTTTCTGAGTTCTCCTTGGACATACTTTGGAAGTGAAGCCTCCTGGTGATGGATACTGGGACCTCTGCAGGTCCAGCTTGCTAAAACTCCCCGACAAATATGGCCCACAGAAAGTCTACGGTGATGCAAAGGCAAAACAAAGCAAAAACCTGCGGTTCCCTTTGCACCTAAGCCAGGGGTCTCCGGTCCTGTGTGTGAGGTGGTTGTGTCCGGTCCTCTAAGAAACACCCTTTACTGTGGTCTCAACCACTCTATTTTTAGTACAAGCCCTTTTGAGGGTGGCCAGAGGATTTGGGTTCTCTTTGAAATGATAACTGGGTCTGTTTTTTGGGGGGTGGGGGTAGGGATATCTTTATACACACACACACAAATATGTATATATTTTAACAATTAGAAAATATTCCCAGCCAGATTTTCATCTGATGTTCAACATCTCAAAAAGAACAAGCGGGTTTGAATTCAGATGTTTCTCGTGGGCTGTGCAAGACATTGGGGAAATAGCTGTTGAGAACGCATTGGCTGATTTAACCCTTGAGCAGGTGCTACATTGGGTTCCTAGGGCTCCCATCCCCCCTTGGCACTCCTTGGCTTGTGGCCATGTCACTCCAGATTCTGCCTCTGCTTTCACATTGTCTTCTCCTCTCTGCGTCTTCCCCCATTCCCTTCTTTTATTAGGATGGGACATAGGATTTAGGATCTGCCCTAATGCAGGATTATCTCATCTTGAGATACTTAATAGCATCTGCAGAGACCCTTTTTTCCAAATAAAGTCACATTCATAGGTTCTAGGAGGGCCACCGTCCAACCCCCTACTACTTCTGGCCCCCCAAATTTCACAGCTGTCCCATGTACAAAATATGTTCACCCCCTCCCAACCACCCCCAAAGACTTAACCCATTAGAGCATCAGCTCAGAAGTTCCAAATCTCATCTTCTAAATCATCCAATTCAGGAATGGGTCCTGCCAGGGCTTTTGAAGCTAGAAAACAAGTTATCTGCTTTCAAAATACAACAGTGGGACAGACTTGAAATTCCCATTCCAAGAGGAGAAATTGGAAGGAATAAAACGGTCACTGGTCCCAAGTGAGTTTGAAATCTAGCAGTAAAAAATTACACGAGATTTCAAGGCCTGGGAATAATCCTCTGTAGCTCTCAGCCCATTTACACATTTGTTCCTCTTAATGACCTCACGAGGTTGCCATCCTTGAGTGTGAGTGAGAAACTGATGCTACATAACTCATCTGGGTACTCAGCTAAGCTGGGGAAGAGCCAGGCTTTGAACCTGGCTGGCTCCAGGGTCTTTGTTTTAATCTCCAGGATATATGCCCAGAGAGGTTAGTCAAACCCTATAGGGTCACACAGCTAGTAAGTGGCAGAGCCAAGACTCCTATCCAGGTCACTGTGTCCTCCAGAATGTAAATCGATGATCTGCTCACATAACTGGAAGTGAGAAATTCGCTTGGGTCTGCCCTCACCCTACCCGCACCCCCACTGCCTGCGTGACCTCGGAGAGACAATTTAACTGCCTTGGTTTCTCCTTCTAGAAAGTATTAATAGAAGCATCCCACTTACCTACTTCAGTCTGAAAATAAATTGCCTTGTCTTTCATCTGCTTACCAAAAGCACCATGGACTCTTGCAAGTTAAAATGTAAAAATAAAACAAGGAAGATGGTGACGATGGTTTAGCCAGTGATAGACCCTCCAGGGAAGCCAGCTTTTTTTATTTTTAGGTGTTTTGTAAGTTCTGTGTGTTCTGTGGGTTCTGTGGGTTCTGTGGATTGAGCCGAAGGCAGTGGGCCTGTGCTGCCTAGGGGCTGCTGTGGTTCCTGCGATTGCATCGTGTCTCCTGGGAACCGAATGCATGTCCGCCACATTAGTGGCCTCTTTTGCTTGCTTCTAGTTCCTTGAGTAGTTGTGTGATGGTTAACAGCCCAACACACCCTTTTCTAATGGGGCCTTGAACAAGTGACTCAGCTGTAAAATGGGAACAGTAATGGTCCCAACCACCCATGAGGATATTTTTAGAGAAGTCAATGAGTTGAGATGGAACAGGGCCTGCACAACACTACTGGTTGTTATCACGAATGTCAAGGACCCCCAGGACCCCCGTCCTTTGTCAAACTGCTTAGTAAAAACGTGCATTGTCCGGTGGGGGGTGGCAGTACACTGCCCAGCCACAGTATCCAGGCTCCAAGCTGGCTTTGTGGACTTAGGCCAGCCCCTTTCCCAGTCTGGGCCCCCCATTTCCTCCTCTGCAAACTGGGGAGGTTCAATGAGCCGATACATATCACATCTGCCACACACAGCGCTCAGTGAGTGTGAGCTACTAGGGGGAAAACTGGGGGGACTGGGGAGCAGAATTGGGGGTCACCTTTAAGAAGGACCTTCAAAAAAGAAACTTTGGGAATGCTGGGCTCTCAGGAGAGAGATGTTATTAAGATGATAACAGATGTCCTGGGGTCTCCGAGAAACAGACTGTGCCCAGGCTCGCTGGTCGAGAACTCAGGGTGTTTGCGCTGGATTGGGGGGTGGGGGGGAGGCCCCTTATTTGAGGAGCATGGATGCAGAAGGGGCGTCAGGAAGCCAGCTGGGGAGCCAGGCCCTCCCAGAGCTCTATGCAGGGAGACAGAGCCAACTCAGCAGGGCATGGCATAGCCCGGAGCCAGCAAAATACACCTCCGATGTACCCAGAAGACGCCAGAAGGGCTCCAGACCCCCAGCCAGCCCTCACCGGGGCTGCAGCTCCGGAGAGCCTCTGCAGATAAGTTGGCAGTTGTCAGCAGAAGGCCCCAGGGTTGCCCAGGGAGGCAGGGGTTGTTGGGAGATCTGTGCCTTCCAAGAACCTCAGCGTCCTCACCTGAAAAACGAGGCCATTCTTTCATCATTTGACAATAACATATCAAGTATCTTCTATGCTCCAGGCCCTCTTCTGCGTGCTGAAAACACCACCATAAACAAAACAGACAAAAGTAAACCCTTGGCCTTGCAGAGCTGACGTTCCAGAGGACACTGGGAAAGGACAGACCCCTTCCCCCTAGGGCCCTTAAGGTTTTCTCCCCGCCCTCTGTATTTCAGACCTTCTTGGCTTCTCTTTCTCTGTTTTATCTGAATAATTGGGAAGGCCAAACCCACCAGCCAGCCCTCATCCCTTCCACTCTCCACCCCCAGCCGCATTAGCCTGCTTCGCCAGTTGCTGCCTCAGGGCCTTTGCACTGGCTGTTCCCTCTTTCTGGAATGCTTTTCCCCTCATTCCAGCTCATAAGTACCCAGCTCCTCCCTCCTCCTCATTTTCCAGCCCGCCACACTTCTATCCCTGTGAGATGTTACCTTAGTCGTGTACCCACTGTGTGGCCTTGGGCGAGAGACATCACCTCTCTGAGCCTCGGTTTTCTCATCTGTAAAATGGTGCCAGTAATTGTATCTCTTAGGGCTGGAGTCAGGTGCTGAGGACAGAGTGTACCTGGGGCTTTGTGTTACTGAAGTATCTGCTGTTATTATTTCCATTAATATTTTTTATTGCATTTACGTGTATCTGTTGCCTGCCTCCCCTAACTAGAATTCAGAAGTGGGGCACAAAGACGATGGGCCTTTAAAGTGATGATATAGTCTCACCCCTAAACAGATGGTATCCCTGCCTCTATTTTAGCCAATCCTGAAAACATGGTATGCCCCGGTCCTGCCCGGGAGCTGATGGCAGAGGGACGAAGCTCTGGGTTGAGGGGATGCAGGTTCTGATTTGTCCCTTCCCCTTTTCTCCCCAAGGAAGTGGACTTGTCCTCCCCCTGGAAAAATCTCTCGTGGCAGGAAAAGCCCCGAGCTGGAATCTGGGAGGGTGGGAATTTGATGATGTCACACCAAGTCCGTGTCCCCTACACACTGGTAAAACCTTAGGGTCCTAAAAGAAATAAGACAACGGGGATTTACTGCAGTCTGTGAGCTGGCAAGCAAAGGTCTTGAGCTGTCAGTGAGAATTTGCCTGGACAGTTTTGAGACTCAGCTTCCCAATGCCCTTCTTAGGCAGGGTCCGGAATGATCAGCTCGGTTATCCTAACTCGGCTCTGGGTTCTTTTTCCTTGGCCTGCCTCCCTCAGAGAGAACCAGGGCTCCGGGGTCCCTGTGTCGGGCCCCAACCTGTCGACCACCCGGCCAATCCAGCAGGGCTTGGGCCGTCAGGAGCCTCCACCGGCCGAGGACATAGATAACATGAAAAACAGCAAGCTGGTCACCGCAGAGTCCGCCGGGCCCCACGACGGTCTCAGCCACCCCACTCTGCCCCAGAGCCCGGCCAAGACGGGCAACGGCACCGAGCCTGGGCCCACACCGGCCCTGCCAGCCACGGCCGCCAACCCCCAGAACGCTGCCAGCCGCCGGATGCCCAACAACCCCGGCAACCCATCCAACCCCGGGCCCCCCAAAACCCCCGAGAACAGCCTTATCGTCACCAACCCCAGCAGCACCCAGGCCAACTCAGCGAAGACTGCCAGGAAACCTGACCACACCGCAGTGGACATCCCCCCAGCCTGCCCGCCCCCCCTTAACCACACCGTCGTCCAAGGTGAGGTGCCCCAACCCCGGCCCCAGAGCTGGGTGGCCTGGATTCAAATCCCTGATCTCTGTTTCTCCCCTGGAAAATCAGGGTAGATGTAGTTCCTACCCACCCCCGCTCCATAGCTCCTGCAGAAGAATTAAATGAGATAATATACAATGACTGACACACATTTGTGCTACATGCAAGTAAACAAATTTTCCTCCATCCCATAGTCCCACAACAAACCATCATATTTGCAGAGGATGGAATCCTCTGATGGAAATGCGGGGATTGGAGAGTTCTCTGGGCCAGCACTAACCATTAAAGAAACACCACCAGCCACATGTGTTATTTTAAACTCTCTAGTAAACACATTTAAAAACAAAAGCAGAAAGAAACAGGTTAATGAAAAGAGAGCGAGAAACAGGTGAAATGAATTTTAATGATCTATTTTGTTTCACCCAAAATGTTATATTTGTTTCTGTGCGAAAGGTTATCATTTGAACAGGTGACTAATATTTTAAAAATTGTGGAGTCTCTTACGTTCTTTTTTTTTTTTCTTTCACTCTCAGTCGTCTAAAGCTGATGTGTATTTTGCACTCACGGCACACCACAAATTGGACTAGTTGTGTTTCAATGCCCAGTAGCCACTTGGGCTAATGGCTACCATATTACCTAGCGCAGGGCAAGGCCCTTGAGAGACTGGCAGTTTGCGTCCCTGGGGAGCCCAGACTCAGAAAAGCCCTGAGGAATTTGAAGATGGCGTACAGGGTGTATTTTTTCCTAACATGATAAGAGCAGCTCAATTCCTGGGTGTAAGTTCTATGCAAGAGATTTATCATGAATTTGCTCAATAATTCCTTATCCCAGTCCTTCGAAGTGGCTCTTGTCATTGTGTCCATTTTACAGAAGAAGAAACTGAGATTCAGGGAGAGGATTCCGTCTGCCCATGGACACACAGCTAGGCTACTCTATAGATGCCCAGATTATGGTGGCTTCTTGCTCTGGCTGGGGGGAAAGTGGCTGGAGAGTAGCTAGGAGCAGGCAGTCTGGTGCTGGGCTGCCCAGGTTCAAATCTCAGCTCCACCACTTCCTTGCACCAAGTTGCTTCACCTCTCCTGCCTCTCACTTTTTCACCTATAAAATGGAGGTGATAAAAGTACCAACCTCCCAGGGCCGCCTGGGGATTAGATGGCATAGGATGGTGCCTGGTGTGTAGTGAGTGCTTTAGAAGTGTCAGCTGGTTGTGGGCCCGCTTTGGGGGTGCCGACAGGAGCCCAGACGGAAATCGTAGAAGGAGCCATGTTGGTTCTTGTCCCAACAGTGAACAAAAATGCCAACCCAGACCCACTGCCAAAAAAGGAGGAAGAGAAGAAGGAGGAAGAAGACGACGACCCTGGGGAGGACGGCCCCAAGCCCATGCCCCCCTACAGTTCCATGTTTATTCTGTCCACAACCAATCCGTGAGTACAGCAGCTCTTCGGGAGGGCAGGGGGCCCTGGGGCTCCCACTGGGGCAGGGGGAGTCAGGCACCAGGGAGCAGGCCCAGGCAGAAGGCAACGAGGGAGAGCTGCCTCCCAGACACCATAGTTGGTGGGAAACATTCAAACAAATTATTTTAAAAGACACTCCTTTCTCAAGTCACATCAAAGAGAAAATTGTCCTAACTTAACTGATTTTGTTGGAAAAGACACCTTCCCACACCATCAGTTAGATGATCCTTGTCATAAAAATCCAGATCTACCCTGTCTGTGATGTGAGGGGCACTCCTTAAAAACATGGGCCTCATGCAGTGTGCAACCTGCACAACCGCGCCTGGCAACCCTGAGCCCTGAGCTCTGCTCCCGGGACCCTCAAGGCACATAGTCTCTCATGTTCTGTGGCCCTTTGTTTAGGGCCTCCTTTCCCTTTCCTCAAGGAGGAGGAAATCTATAAGGGAGAGATTGATTACAGCTTGCAATGGTGGCTCAGAGGATTGTTTGAGGATTGCATTTTCCAGAGGGAATTCATTGAAACCTGGTTCCTCGAGATGCTTCCCAGCAAAGAAGAATCATGTCCAATAAGCTGGGGGGAAACTGCATTCTATAGCCCACCTCTTGGAGACTTTCCCTTTGCATTCCCTTTTTTATTTAGTTGATCGGTTTATTTTATTGCAGAAAATGTATGTTGTACTTACTCTGAGCCAGACACTTCTGAGTGCTTCACAAATAAAAAATCCTCTTATAGTTGTTACTAGATTTATCCCCATTGGGCAGTTGAAGAAACTGAGGCCTGAGATGCGAAGTCACCTGCCTCAAGTTGACACAGCAAATAAGCGGACAGTTGGGGGTTGAGCCCAGAAAGTCTGCCTCCAGCCCCACTCTTAATTGCCCTACATTTATTTATTTTTAATTCAGTTTTATTGAAATTTATTCACATACCATACAGTCATCCATGGTGTACAATCAGCTGTTCACAGTACCGTCGTATTGTTGTGCATTCATCACCCCAATTTTTGAACATTTTTCTTACACCGGAAAGAATAAAAATAAGAATAAAAAATACAAGTAAAAAAGAACACCCAAATCCTTCCACACACCCCCATCCCACCTTATTTTACATTTAGTTCTAGTCCCTATTTTTCTATTCATCCATCCATACACTGGATAAAGAGAGTGTGATCCACATGGTTTTCACAATCACACTGTCACCCCATGTAAGCTACATAGTTATACAGTCGTCTTCAAGAGTCAATTCACTGCCCTACTCCTAATTACTCAGCCCTGCTCCCACCTGTATTCTAATTCTCACCAGGACCTTATAACACAACCATTATTATTAGCTTCACTTAGGTTAAGTACTTAAGTATCACTATTAGCATAATAAAGGCTCTGATAAGGCCTGCCCCCCACCCCCACCCCACCAGCAAATTCACAACCACTTTATCACACAAATTAGCTCCACTTAAGAAGTTAGTTACTTAAGTTTTATCCTAATAGCACATTAAAGGCTCTGATAAGGCCTGCAGTTCCTAATTTCAGTAAGGAAATTGTTTGAACCCCTACCACGTGCCAGGTGTATTATTAACTCTTTAAATGCTCACATCCCCACAGGACACAATTATTACCACCACTTGAGGGGTCAGGGCTCTGTAGCACAGAGAGGACAAGTACCTTACCCAAGGTCACACCACTAATTAAAAAACGAAAGGAAATCTTATTCCGGAGTTCCCCAATTGTGTTTGACCACAGGCCACTTTTTCCATGAAAAACTTTCCCATGCCCTGCAGCATCTAGGACAGTATTTCTTCCACCCTCCCTGAGGGTCATTTGGGAATGATAGGCTGTGAGAACATCTTCCCTAGCTGAGGTCCCCCTTTGCTTTCCTGGGGTTCCAGGACCCCAAGAGGGTCCCCAATAGTAGGTACTGGATGGTTTGTTCAGTGTGGGGCCTTGGGATTTGGGGCTCTCGGGTGGTGGTGGGTGGCGGGAGAAGATTATAAAAGAAAAGGCTTTCAGAGCCCACAGTCTGAGTGGACCCCTGCACATCCACCTGTCCCCGACAGCCTTCGCCGCCTGTGCCATTACATCCTGAACCTGCGCTACTTTGAGATGTGCATCCTCATGGTGATTGCCATGAGCAGCATCGCGCTGGCCGCCGAGGACCCCGTGCAGCCTAACGCTCCACGGAATAACGTGAGTCCTGTGGAGCTGACCCCTTCCCAGCCCCCCCCCCCCGTCCCTCGGTCTCGGGCCACTTTCTCCCGCCTCCAAGAGGTTCATGGCCGGGGGATGCTTCAAACAACCAAAATTTATCCTCCTGCAGTTCTGGAGGCATCGGCAGGGCCTCGCTCCCTCTGAAACCTGTAAAGGGAAACCCTTCTTGCCTCTTCCAGTCTCACCTCTGGGCACCACCTCCGGGGAAATGCAGCTCCCGTTCTTTGGGGACACTCTTGAGGGCACAGTGGTCCCAAAGGAGGCTGGTGCTCTGTGCAAGACACCCTGGTGAGGGCCGAGGCAGGCAGGGACGTGAGTGTTACACCCTCCGCGTGAAACATACGGGGTCCCCAGTAGGAGGTAGCTCCAGGGGCAGCCCCTGCCACAGCCCTCCTTGCACAGAACCCCTTTTTCAATCTTCACCCCAGACTTAGAAGGAAAGGACCATTTGAGCCAGAGAGGCCTAAAATTTGGGGTCCAGGATCTGATGACGGCATCCATTAATTGAGCTCTTACTTTGTTCCGAGCTTTGCCTTGCAAAAAAAAAAAAGCCCCCAAGGAAGCCCCATTTGACCAATGAGGAAACTGAGGCTCGGAGAGTGGGGACTGAAGTGATCTGCCCAGCATCACTCAGCTGAATTTAAACTCTGCTGCTTGCATCAAAGGCCTGCATTTATTAAGCACCTACTGTGTGCCAGACGCCAGTGAGCTTTGCCTCCCTGACTTCCACCAAATGGGAATGAGCACATGCCGGTGGTTTAGACGAGAAACTGAGGCACAAGCAGACGAGGGCGTGGGAGGCTGGGCAGAGGCCTGACCCCCAAGGTCCAGCAGAGGCTGGGGCAGCGGCACCTGCTTTCCCCTCCCTGCCCAGATCCAAAGGTGCCATCTCCCGCCCTCACTCTGCCACTCTCGCTAAGTAGGTTAGGAACCTGTGCTGGCTGGCGAGCCCCATAAATCAAGCCTGGGGCGCCCGCACTGCCGCCCACTGGCAGCTTAGCTTGCATTTTCCCTTCCTTCACCGGCCTGGCGGTTCCCCCTCGGGTTGTGGGGGGTGGGGGGGAGGGATGGAAGGAAATAATTAGAACACCCGCTCCCCAGAGGAAGCTGGGACCAGGACAGGGCTGGAACTTTCTGGTTAACTTCTATTTCCTGCTGCCATTCCTTCCAGAGGCCTTCAGGAGCCAGATCTGGGGAGGGACACCCCAAGAGAAGCCAGCAACCCCTTTGCAGACTCTAAGTGATTGGAGAAGCCCCCACCCCCACCCCTGGCTCTTGCAGGGGCCAAGCACTGTAGCCCAGGGACAGCCACAGCTGAGGGCACGTGCAGAGAATGCTGCTCCAAGGCGGGGTTGAAACATCTCTCCTTAAAGCCCCCTGCCTGGTCAAGAGGTCGTGACCCCATACTGCCCCCTCCCCTAACTTCTTTTTATCGACTGAAATAGAGCATGCTTCAGAAAAGTGCATAAAACACAAGTGGTCCATTCATGATGATTTCAAAGCATGCACGTCTCTAAAATCAAGGGCACCTGCAAGTCCACCTCCAAGATCTCCCCACCTCCTGTCCTCTAGAGCTGTGCTTTTAAGCTCTGGGCAATGTCTGGAGACATTTTGAGGTCAGGGATGCATGGGACACCCCACCCCTGACCCCACCCCCCTCCCCATGACAGAGAATGATCTGACCCCCAATATCCAGAGTGCAGAAGTTGAAGACCCCTGGTGTAGAGGTCACCACCTCAACTTCCTGGATGAGCCTTTCTTCTCTTTCTAATTTTCCCACCTGTACATGCCTCCCTAAACACTAGAATTATCTGTTTCTAACTTCAAACAAATGAAAGATTGGCACATTCTGTCGTGGCGAGTAGCCACGTTGGTTCTTTTTCATTGCTGTTTAATATTCCACCACATGACCTGATTTGTTTATGCGGCCTCCTGCTGGTGAGCATTTGGGGTTGTTTCCAGAGCTGAGTTCTTTCGAACACTCTCACCAAACCCTGCTTTGGACGCATCTCCCTGGGTACCTGGGCAAGAGTTTCTCCAGGATCTGAAACCAGGATCATAGAACCTGCGTGTGGTCAGCCTCACAAGAAACAGCCAGAATAGCCACTGGGCACTCACTTCAGTGGTGAGCAAGGCGCCCGTTGCACTGCATCCTCGCCAACACTTGGAATTGTCGGCTCTTCCGTTTTGCCAGTCTGGTGTTTGCAGCGTGGGGTCTCTTTGGGGTTGGGTTTGCATCTCCCTGGTTACAAATGAGACCGAGCACCTCTGGGGATTAGTTGAACTACCGGTCTATTTTTTACAGGTCAAAAGGTTCTAAAGGTTAGCAGTTTCATATGGTTCCACCTAATGAATTGTTCCTCTTGACTCCCTCTTGCTCAATTTCTTAAGCTCTCCAGATTTTGATTCCCTGTGCTTGCTCCCGCCCTCCCTCCCATTCATTTCTTTATTTAATAATTATTTAATAGGCATCACCTGTGTGCCAGGTGCTACGCTAAACATCGAGGCTGCTACCAGGTTTGAGGTAGTCCCAGCCCTTCCCATAGCTCGCAGGGATTCAGCAACTTGCTCCACCTACCACCTGTTGCACTGGACATGCTCTCCCACCACCATCCTCTCTGCCTACCCAGTGCCTCCAAGCAACCTACACCCCTCCTGCCCCAGGAAGTCAGCCCCGATGGCCACTCAGGTTTCTGATTCCCCTTCGAGGGCCACATGGAACACAGGTGTGACTGGTGGTGCACAGAGCCACCTCCTGCAGGACCCATGCCACTCCTGCTCCTCACGCATTCATTTAATAAGCATTTATTGAGCACCTATTATGTTGCCTGAGCCTGTTCTGTGAGCCTGAGATGCTCAGGGCATCTCAGGGAACAGGGCAGACAAACATCCCTGCCTACATGGGGCTGATATTTGGATCAGGGAGATAGACACTGAGATTATTAATTAGTATATCAAAGAGCACATTGGGGTGGGGAGGCGCAGACTTGGGAAGCAAGATCCAGAAGTGCCAAGAAATGGAATTTGGGGGGGGGGAGGGTCAGGGACAACATCACCGAAAAGGTGATATTCGAGCCATGACATGAGGGAGATGAGGGAGGGAACAAGACGGAATCTGCAGGAAGAGTATTCCAGGAGGAAGAGCGTGAGCAAGGTGGGGGTTGGGAGGAGATGAGGACAGAGAGGTGACGGCAAAACATGCCGAGTTTCATGTGCTCCAGGGAGAACTTGGGCTTTTGCTCCAAGTGAAGCGGGAGCCATAGAAGGTTCTGGAGGAGAGGCATGACCTGACTCAGGTGCTCACAGGTGCCCTCTGGCTGTCACGCTCATTAATTGTCAACAGCTAATTAGCACTCGTGAATCTGATGGCGTCAGCCCACTGCACTTTCCACGTGCTGGTCACAGAGGTGTACCGTGTAGAGGGGCTTGGCCCTGGGGGAAGCAGTAGGGAGATGGAGGGGGAGAATCAGCCCACCCTGGTGGGGAGGGAGATGGTGAGATTGGCCCCGCAGTGTCGGGCTTAGTCCTGTTTAGGAAACACCAAGTGGAAATGGTTTCTCACCCAGGAGGCCCAGAAGATCAAGGGCGCTGGAGACCAGATCCCTCAGCTTTCCTGGGGCCTCCTCTAGTCCATACAGGGTTTGGGGCAAATAAAATAGGCCCCTTTCCCTTTGGTAAGCAAACCAGCCTAACAGAGGGACTTTGTTGCAACTTTGCTGCCACCTGCTGGAAAGTTTCATTCATAGCCTACAAAGGTGAGCTGACTAGGAGAAGGAATGAGAGGCAACCCTTGGGCAGTGCACGCCCTGCACAACCATACTTGGCAGCCGTGTTCTACCTTTAGGCAGAGACTTGGCTCCTGGGGGACTTTGCTGGAGGCCACATGTCCTAGCAGGACCATCGATGGGTTCACAAAGGCTCTGTTGGAGCAAGGCCATGATCCACCGCCCCTTGCCTTTCTCCCTTGCAGGTGCTGCGGTACTTTGATTACGTTTTTACAGGCGTCTTTACCTTTGAGATGGTGATCAAGGTGAGTGTCAAGAGAGCCAGGGTTCCAAGGGATTCTGAGCACTTGCAAACGTCACCCTGTTGCAGAGGGCTCCCCCCCTTAAAATGCTTGGTATAGTTGAGGGGCAGCAGGGAGCCGGCGTGGCCAGAAGGAGCGAGCAAGGGGGAGAGCTGGCGGAGGTGGGGGCAGGGAGGTGATGGGGCAGAGCATCTAGGGCCTTCTGGGCCACAGGGAGGACTTCGGCATTTGCTCCAAGTGAGGTGGGAGCCATGGAGGGTTCTGGGGAGAGGAAGGATGTGCCCTGATTCAGGTATTTTCCAGGTGCCCCTTAGCTACTGGGGGTGGAGACACACTTGGGGGCTGGAGCCAGGGAACAGGGGACTGCACTGGTCCAGATGAGTGACGTTGGGGGCTGGAGGGGGTGGGGCCTGGGCATGAGAGGTGAGTGGGAGCCAGGCAGAGTGCAAGACGGTTGGAGGACTGAGCCAACAAGGTTTGCTGCTGAGGCAGACCATGAGATGTAAGAGAAAATGAAGTCAGGGCTGCCTTTCATGGTGGGGTGGAGGATGCGGGTGCCCCTCATTGGTGGGTGTTCCTCATTCCATCCCAGAGATCCAGGTGCCAACCCACAGGCCTCCTGACTCCCTCCTCAAAGCCCAGAAGGTTGATGCAGTCAGAACATGAATGTGCATGAGAATTCTGACCCCTCCTCTGTGCCTGAGCCCGGGGTGAGGGTGGGGGGTCTGAGTATTCTCTCTTCTTCCACAGATGATTGACCTGGGACTCGTCCTGCACCAGGGCGCCTACTTCCGCGACCTCTGGAACATTCTAGACTTCATCGTGGTCAGTGGGGCTCTGGTGGCTTTTGCCTTCACGTAAGTCTCCTCGCGAGGCCACCCCTTTCCTCTTGGTCCCCAGCCCCCAGCCTGGGGCTGCCGTTTGGCCCAGGGGATGTGTTCTCAGGGTGTGGAGATGGGGAAAGTGGGCTCTGGGGTGGCAGCGGGAGGCTGCAGCATGCCACCATGGAGAGCTTCCAACAGCTTTGTGCATGATGTCAGCCGTGGAGGAAGGAGGAGAAGGTTCCCTTCTACTCCTCACACAGCAACGGGCCTCAGCCACTTCACCCGACCTCTTGCTGTGCTGCTTTCCGTAGACTAGGCTGCCCAGGACATCGCATCCCCCTCGTGCCCTGCCCAAACTGCTGTCTCTTTGGGGAGCCCCTAAAAAGACAATCAGGACATGAACATGCATGAAAATTCTGACCCCTCCTCTGGGCCTGAAGGGCTTGTACTGTTAGATCTGGTGACGCCCTTTGTGTGTCTTTCACTTCTTCCGGTTGCCCTCTAAAATGCCATGGGTCATTGTACAACTCCAGGATGGCACCTGGTTTCTGGGCAGCCATTCCAAGATGGCACCCAAGGGCTGAGCAGCCATTCCAGGATGGCGCCCGGATTCTGGTGGCCATTCCAAGATGGCGCCCAAGGGCTGAGCAGCCATTCCAGGATGGCACCCAGGTTCTGGGCAGCCATTCCAAGATGGCGCCCAAGGGCCAGGCAGCCATTCCAGGATGGCACTTAAGGGCTGAGCAGCCATTCCAGGATGGCACCCAGGTTCTGGGCAGCCATTCCAAGATGGTGCCCAAGGGCCAGGCAGCCATTCCAAATGGCGCCTGGGTTCTGGGTGGCCATTCTAAGATGGCGCCCAAGGGCTGGGCAGCCATTCCAAAATGGCACACAGGTTCTGGGCAGGCATTCCAAGATGGTACCCAAGGACTGAACAGCCCGGGTTCTGGGAGGCCATTCCAAGATAGCATCTGAGTTCTGGGTGGTCATTCCTAGGAGGTGCCAACTTCTGAATGGTCATTCCAAGATAACTAAGCAACCATTAGCCTTAGGGTCCTGAGAGCAAACAGTGTATTCCTCCAGTTTTAGACATTCAAGGCAGGGTGACTAGCTCCTAACCTTGGGGACCCTGTCTGTGCCCATCATAGTGCATCATTCCTGGAAAGGAAGGTCTTAGCAGAATTTTGGACCCTCCTCACCCTTCATAGTGAAGGGCTTGCTCTCTGCCTCCACCTCTTGGATTCCTTCTCAGCAGATCAGGAAGGCTCTTGATCTGTCCAAAGAATAAGGGCTTGCTTTGTCAGAAGGGCCAGAGCAGTGGCTCATTTCCAATTCAAATGGGCCGCTCTCGGAGTCTTCCCGGGAACACGATGAAGTCAAGATGGGTTAGAAGAGCAACAAATATCAAGTTTCTGGACACCTCGACGCTGGAGGGAATGCACCATGAGACTGATATTTCTGACTGGGCAATCTTCCCTACTCCTTTTCTCTTTATCTTTTACTTTCTCTTCCTCTTCCTATCACTGCTCTCACTTTTTATCTCTTTCTCTCTTCTTTTCTTTCTCTGTCTCCCTCCTCCCTCTTCCTCTCTTTCCCTCCATTCCTCCATCCCTTCCTCTTTTCTAAATAATTGAATATTTATTTGACCATTAGAGCAATGGAAGAGAACATTCTAAAAATTCAGGTGGTTTAGCTACATCATGTAGATGTTCTGTAGGTGAAAATATAAAAAAGTAAATCCAGGGTAAATTAAAGGGGAAAAGATTGCCACAAATAAGGCCAGGTCAGTGGCCTTAATATATAAAAAGCAACTGCAAATCAATAAGAAAACACTAAATTTCAATAGATGAATGGACAAAGGATCTAAACAGCAATTTCACAAACTGTTGACAGCTAATAAAAAATGAAAAAAAAAACTCATTGGAATGCAGAGAAATATAGAATAATGAGACACAATGTGTTTCTTATCAAGGTAGAATCAGTTTTTTAAAAAATTACTTAAGATAATACACAGTATCTATGAGAATGTAATAAAATAGGCCCCTCCCTCTGTCCTACAGCTATTTGAGCTGCTCCTACAGGATATCAGGCAGGCACCAAGAAAGGTTAAATTCTGGAAAACTATTAGCCAGAGCACTTTCCACCCCCAGCCAGGAGTGACTCTGTCTCATATGGAAATAACCCAAACGCCATGTCTCTCTCCTTGTCCATCTCCACCTTTCCCCTTCTCCTTCTCTCTCTTTTCCTCTGACTCTCTCTTCTCTGTCTGGCTGCGTGTCTCTCTCCCTCCTTTTTTTCTCTTTCTCCTGCTTATTTTCTGTCCTTCCTTTCAGTCACCCACTGTTTCTCTTTACCCCCTCCCTATATATGTCTCTCTCTGTCTAACTCTTTGTTTCTCTTTGTCTCTTGCTCATATACCCCCCTCTCTGTCCCTCCTCCCCTTTCCCCCTTCTTCTCCTGGATTTGTCTTTCAATGACTTGCTTTTGACCCTCTGTCTCCCCTGGACCGTCAAGAGTCTGGCTCTGTGTGGCCTGCTGCCATGTACCTACCTGTGTGCTGACCAGGGTGGTTTTCGGACCCAGGCGGAGCCCTGAGAGGGTGGGCAGCAGGGCCAGGACCCCTCCCCCTCCAGCCCTTCAGGCAGGGTCTACCTGGTGGCCCCCAAGCCTCCCAGGTCCCAGAAGGTGGGAGCTCGGATGAGGAGAGTCTCCATTAGCCCCCTTTGCCAGCTGTACCCTGGGTAGTGGGTTGTGCACTCCACGGACCCCCATCCGTCCCCACTGTGGGTGGACAGCAGAAGTGACATCCGATCATCATGAGCTCAACCTCAGCTTTCATCCCAAACCTTTGCTGGAGCAGACATATTTCCACAGTGAAGAGGGGGCTCCAGCCCACCAGGGGAGGGTGGTTCCTGCCTCGACACCTCCCCCCAGCCTTGACCTCTACAATTTCGGGAGGATTGACCTTTAATCCACCCAGAGAGCAAGCCTTTTGACCACTGATTGTTTGCCACAATTGGGCTGTATTTTTAAAATATACTATTTCTAGCCTTTCTGGAGCTACAATTGGGCTCTGCTTTAAGCAAACCTAATCTGCAAACTAGAAATTCCACCAAAGACGAATCGGCAAAATGATTCTTTGCTTTGCAAAAGAATCTGCCACGGGGAGCTGACTCTGAGTTTTCTTGACTGTTTGAGTTTCCTTTTTAAATATAAACCGATAAAGGGCTTTAAACATTTGCCTATAGCTCACAGAAATTTGATACCCTGGTTGTTGAGTCAACCTTTTAGACTCCTTTCATGGTGAAGTAAAGTTGGTACAGGCAAAAAGCTAACCCCTGCCCTTGAAAATCCCTGTTTCAAATGATTTTTTTAATTCCTACACAAGAAATGTCCTGTGAGCCTCCAAGGACTCATCAAGAGCCCAGATCCTGCAGGAGCTGGGAGACATGAGATTTTGCCAGTGGGATCTGGGCCAGCACCAGGAAACTTCACAGGGTTTTGGAAGAGCTTTTAGCAGAGGGTCAGCCAGGGAATACAATTATAAATAGGCAAAAGGATGGAAGGGGAGACCTTGAGACCCTACCCCTACTATGGTCTCCCCACATTATAACTGAGAATTCATCTGGTCTTCTAAGGTAGGGGCTGCAGGTAGCACAGCTGGCAAGGTGCCTTGATCAAGCCACTCCTGCGTGCACATAGGACAACCTGCCAAAAAAAAAAAAGCTAGAGAAGGAGCTCTCAAGCTGCTACCTTTTTTTCTCCAGAAAAGTTTCAGAATCTTCCCCCTGGCTGCAGATTTCTGATCTCTCCTTTCTTCTTGAAATGGTCTCTCTCCCCATGAGGACTTTGTTTATTGTCTTTCCGGTCTGTTAACTTGCTTTGTCTGTCTTGTGTGCCAATCTCCTCATAGACAAGGCCGGGAGCTCCAATAGGTGTTAGATTAACCTCAGGGTTTTAGGAAAAGTCTCCCCCATTCTGTCTGGTTTCTCTCTAAATATGCAAATCTCTCACCCTCTTTGTGCCTCCGTTTCCCCATAAAAGAGAGAAATTTTAGTTGATGATAGCAATAAGTTTGGTCTCTATTGATTTAATCCTCATGGCAACCCCACAACAGCAGTTCTCTTAGTATTCCCATTTTGCAGGCGAGGACACTGAGGCTCAGACAGGTTGTAGGAGAAGACCAGTAAGATCACTAAGGCTGGGTTTGGCTGTCAGATTCAGGGATGCTTCCATCTCCCAGCCCTTAACACAGAAGTTTCATTAGCAGCAAAATGAGACTTGGCAGCCCACCGGACTGGATTCCTGGCAGGGCTCGGAGATCCAAGGGAAAGGGGCTTGGGACTGTCTCCTGGAACCTGGGTCCTAGATCCCCACTGGGATCCAAGGCTGCCCCTTCTTCGTTAATGGGAGTCTTGCCATTCCAGCCTTTAGGGTTTGAGGCAAGAACTCTGCCCCCACTGCTGTCATTGCAGCCCCGTCTTGGATATGGGAAAACCATCCCTGTGACCTTCCAAAGGAGCTCTCCCAACAGTTTCCACCCTCCCCAAACCTCCCCCAGATATCTGTGTGTGTCCTGCTGCATCCACTCACTGACTGCGTTCCACGTCCATGGCAACCTCCATTAACACTCCATTTCATGAGCTGTCATCACACATGATCTAAAGCTCTGTGCTCGTGCATCGGGGCGGCCAACTGACGTTTCCCAGCAACTGCTGGATCACGATCCCTCCCTCACTGCCAAGAGTCCATCTGGCTCTGCCTCTCCCCTCTGAGGGCAGGACCATGGCCGGCACAGCTCAGACAGCACCCTGAGCAAGCCGCTCCTGCGTGTCGCAAATCCAAAACAAACAGCCTTCACACTGCTGCTTTTTTTATCCCCTTTCTGAAAATAACCCCCGCCCCTGCAGTTATTTTTGTGTGAGTGGTCAGATGGAAATAAGATTAGAGTGCAAGTCACGGCACCTGGATTTGAATCTTAATCTGCCACTTCCTGGCTGTGTGGCCATGGGCAAGTCACTCGCCTTCTCTGGGCCTCAGCCTCCTTATCTGGAAGTGAGTTTAATTATGTCATCTTCCCTGCCGGCAAATGCAGTGACATCCAGAAGACTCACCTGTGGCAAGCATAGCGAATTCAGCAGAAACTGCTATCATTGAAAGACCTCCCCAGTCATCCATAGACGCAAATCTACACAATTGTCTGTGTGCAATAATTTCTGGATACACTGCATTTTAGTCCACCAAACTCCATTGACAACAAAGTTAGAGAAGAAGTAGGGAAATCCTGTGGGAATGTTTTGGGGCATTTAAACCACTCTGTCTGAAAAAAATATATATGTACCACCAACTTCAAAAGGAGGGTGGGTGGAAAATTCTAGAATCTCTGGCAGGTGTTGAATCTTTCTAACCTTGATGCCTGGTTCTTGTTGGTGCATCGTAAGCCTGAGTGCCTTGCAGCCTGCCAAGTGCTGAGAATTTCTCCAGGCCCCACGCTTTTTCAGCGGATACTGGAGGGCTGCCCCTGATCTCATCCCAGGTCGGAACTCTTTGCTGATCCCTCCTCCAAAAACTGTGATTGTCATTCATAGGGCGTCAGAATCCCGTAGCCTTGTTTTATGGGTGAGAGAACAAAGGGCAGATTCAGGATTCAAACCCAGGTCCCCCCAACTCCACTGCTCAGATCTTTAAGACATTCTAGAACCTTCCAGCACCAGAATCTCTGGAGAAAAGGGTTTTTCTCCAGCTCTTGGCAGTGACCTTCGGCAGCGAATTCACCTTTGGTAATTGGCGACTTTCTGGCTGTCCTGCAACTTGGAAATTTGGCTTTCTGGGTGTTGTTTGGCAGTGCCAAGCACCTGCCAAGGGCGTGGGGGTGGCAGATTAAATGGGGAGGGGCTTCCAGATGGAAGATTGGATGTCGGGCTGGAGCCACGAGCCTGTGGCCACCCCTTCTGATGCCCATACGGGGCAGGGGGGTGCTCAGGTGTGCGTGTGTGTATGTGTGTGTTCTGTGTTCTTTCTTCTGAGGCCGCTTACGATCTGTCTCTCCCTGCAACGCCACCTCACCCAGGAGCAGTACACGGTAAAGTCTCTCTGTCTCTCTCTCGTTCTGTCTCTCGTTCTCCCTGCCCTGGCGCAGCCGTGCCGGTGCCGGGCCTGTTTCCACAGCCTTGTGTCTCTGCTGCTACCGTCCTGTCACTTGGGGTGACCAGAGCCCCCTCTGGCTGCTCCCCCAAGGGGTCTCTGCCCCTCTGCCTCCCCCCCTCACTCCCAGTTAGCCAAGTTCTCGGTGGAGAACAGGAAGGACACAGGTGTCCTCTCCAGGGTCCTATGTCGATAGAACAGCCAGAGCAGGGGTCTGGGGGGAATCAGAGGAATGAGGGTCTCCAGCCTCCCAGATGGGAGAACCAAGGAAAGTCTGGATCTTGGAGGTTCTGAGAGGACAGTGTCCCCACCGCCCAAGGACTGCCTCAACTCTCAAACGGTTCACTCCTCTGGTCATTTTCTGCAGTAACATCTACACACTGGGCGAAAGAACCCCCAAAGGGCTGTGGAATCATTTTCAGTTCAGCAGAGGCGGCCCGGGAGGTGTGCGCCCACCTATAAGCCGTTTGGCACATTGGGATTTTACGCAGTTCCACGTACAGCCCGGGTGACCACTTCTTCCACCATCTCACATCCTAAACTTGAATCCATGTTTGAAAGGGAACTTTATAGCATCCCCTTCCAACCAGTGTTGCTAACCTCGGAGACAACACAAGTGCAAGAGGGAATGCAACAGAAGGGAAACAACCTGCACTGTCATTAAAAGCTGGGTGCAAACTGGGTTGTTGCCTTTAAGCCAGGCTCTTTGTTAAAAAGGGAAGTTAGTGAACATCACCTTCCAGAGTAGAGCAAGGAAGACTCTCATAGAAAAAAGCACGTTCCCTCTGTGTGATGCAATTATCTAGCTCAACGTCCCGTTCCTGCCTAAATTTATCTCAATGACTTCCTCCATGTGTGTCTCACACATTGGGGATGAAGCCTTAAGATAACGGTGAAGACTTGAAAAGAAAAAAAAATGTCCGGACTGCCAAATCCTGGAGCGTGTGTGTGCCTGGCTGGATTTTTTTTTTTTAAGTCCAATTCTCTTTATTTCCCAGAAAAGAGAGAGATGGGAATCCTAAAAAAAAAAAAAAAGCAAACAGCATGAAGAATGATGTTTTTGCACCCAGGCATGCAATGATCGGGGGGGAGGGGGGCACTGGGGCATCTGTGCCCACAGCCCAGGGGGTGACTGTAGGGAGATGTTTTCCAAGAGACCCCAAAGGCCACTGGCCTGGGTCTGTTCTCCCACCAAGTGCTCAGTAGGTGCTGAGAAAAGAACCAAGATTAAAGGAGAAATGGACAAGCAGAAGAATAAATCACAGTTTCAGCCTTTGAGAAGTTTTCTTTCTAAAACTTGAAGCCAAAGAGATGAAAATGATTCCAAAACAGCAATGGAGACTGGGGGAGCCCAGAAGACAGGCAGGCGGGAGAGAGTGAAGGGACATGGAACTTGGACTTTGAGGGTTGTGTAGTCCTGTGGCGTGGAGGAAGGACAGTTCTAAGGGAGGGAAGAGAGAGTGCAAAATCAGAGCAGAAGGGTGTAGTGGGAAATGGGAAGGGAAAGGCAAGTTGGCCTAGATTTTGCAGAGCCTTCAACGCCATGCCGAGACGTTTGCATTGGGCCTTCCAGGAATTGGGGTGCCTGGAAGGACTTGGAGCAGGAGAGCGATGTGGTCATTTGGCTTTGACCGCTGTAGGCTGAAGAGAGAGATGGGGTGGGAAGAAAGTTGGAGATGGGTAATGGGGATCCAACCAAAGATGGTGGCCATGGACAGTGGGTGGAGATATTTAGGAGGGTGACGCATTGGGGGTGGGGGACAAGAAGTTGACCACCATTCTTGGGTTTCCAATATGGGCATCTGGGTGAGTGGTGAGTTCCATTCGCCTCGAGTTCCTTGATGGCCGTGCCTGAAGCCCTCCTCTTGGCTAAATTGTGGCTGGCCAGGATTATTACCCCATCCCTGAGGTTCTCATTGCTAAACCCAGGCCTGGCAGACCTTGGAATGAGCCCCTCCGTGTCACTTTGGTAAAATGAGCCAAGAGACCCCCTTGGAAGAATGTGGCAAAGACCACAACAGAGGTCCAACACTGGTTGTTTCCTCTTCTGTGGGTTTATGGATGAGGAGGGGGTATTTGAAGGCCATGTTAAGAATCTTCCTGAATTCTGTTGGAGAGAGGAAAAAAATCCCGTTTTCTAAGAACCCCCTAAGGCTGACTCTAAAGACAGAGCAAAGTGGATCACCAAACTCTGACCTGGAGTTTTCTGGAAACAGCTGGTCAGGAGTTGGGGATGGGGCAGCGAGAGCTCTCCTGCTGAGTGTAAGGCCACCCCAGGCAGCTGCTCAGGCCCCACCAGATGGCAGAGAGTCCTGCAGTTCCAAGCAGGTGCCTGCCAGCATTCACTCAACAAACCCTGAGGCCAGAACCACAAAGAGCCACCTGTCTGCTGACTCCTGAGCTCGAAACAAGCAGGCGAACTGGGCCACAGTTCTCCAGGGAGGGCATGGCTGTGCTGGGCTCACCCCAGACTTCTCGGCCCGGAAGGGTGGGGTCACATGGAGCTGTGGCCACCCTCCACCCTGCCTGACCCACCTCCCTCTCTTCCCTTTTCCCCACCCTGACCTCTCTCCACAGTGGCAATAGCAAAGGAAAGGACATCAACACGATTAAATCCCTCCGAGTCCTTCGGGTGCTACGACCTCTTAAAACCATCAAGCGGTTGCCAAAGCTCAAGGTGAGATTGGGGGATGTGGGGGGGGGGGGTGCCTGGCAGGGTTGCCTCGTACAGTTGAGCAGGTTGCACACTGTTTAAGGGCATTACACCGAGCGAGGTCCTGATAGCATCACAGACACCATAGATGTTTCCCAGCAGATGGCAGTAAAGTGAGTTGATCTAACAAAATCTGCACATTTTGGCAATTTTCCATTAGATGAACTATCTTGAGGTGGGGACCTCTTTTCCTAATTCACAATAAAGTATCATATGGCTAAAGCAAGACTTAACCCTAATCGAGGAAGCAGGAAACTGGGTTTCTAGTCCCATACAGCCTTTGGCTCCAAAATAGCATGAACCAGCATTTTCCAAAAGCTTGTCGAAACAAGAAATGAAACAAAACCTCTTTTCAATTGAGTTCCGCCTGAGGGCCATCATATCATCTTGTACTTATATGCTTCTTTAAACCATCACTTTATTTTTTACTTAAGTGAATTTATTTTGAAAAACAGTATGTCATTGTCTCAAGGTGGAAAACCAGAACCTACTTATAATAGAAAGTAACCGTAAAACTATTATCTTTTCAAAGAAAATAGGGTGCTGGTATTAAAATCTAACCTAATATAATTGCCTGCCCAGGGCTTTGAGAAAGAATGCTTGCTTTCTCCTGGTTGAAAAGGAAAAGTTTCATTGTTAGGTGTTAAAAACAGCAGCAATTAAGCAAGCCTTTCCCCTTCCTTCAAAGGACTGAAAGAGAATTGAAGAGGGAATAACTTTGTTGCCACGTGAGTGCCTGTTATTGAATGCTACATTGGTGCATCAGCTAAAAGTATCTCTGACAGCATCAAAGCTGTGTAAGCCGTGGTTTTGGAATCACTGATTCAGTAGCCCATTTGTGGGTGGCTATTAGGAGAGGAAATACAGGTTGCCTCTGAAAATGAAAGCTTAGCTTGAAATACGTGGAATCCCAGCACAATTTGAGTCCTGGCTCAGAACAGGGTCGCAACTCCCTTAGAGAACTCGGTGGAAAGTCTGTGCTCTCTCTCCTCTGGAAAACAGGCAACACTTACCTGTAATTCTGGGAGGTCTGACTATCCTTGATGCCCACTTGTGGTTAAGAAATGTTCTGATCCGGAGCAGAAAGCAGCCAGGCAGTCCCCTCTGGCAAGCCCAGGAGGGTTCTAGAAGCCCCGGGAAATGTCCAAAGGGCAGGTTGCGGGATTGCATGTGGGGCTGGAAACGTTCTAGGCTGGGACCCCAGGCCTCCCCGGGGAAGGACAAAGGAGTCCATCTTACCCAGGGCAGAATGTCCCAGGTGGTGCAGAGTCATTTCTCAAATCCCGAGCCCCTGCTGTTCACTGCAGCTTGATGAGTAAAAGGGGGAAGCGTGAGGCAGGGGTGTTCACACAGCACACAGCTTCTCCAATGAGGACCTTCCCTCGAGCTCTGAAGAGCACTCAGATGCAGAGAAATACAGATTCAAGTCCAGCCCCAACGCATCTCAGCGCCAGGCAGTCTTCACGTGGCACTTGACTTGTACCCTCATCTGCAAAATCATAACGTCGGGCAGAGGTCGGGCAGGCCCCCGGCCCCTCACGCCCTCTCTCGACCCTGCCAGGCCGTATTTGATTGCGTGGTGAACTCGCTCAAGAACGTCTTCAACATCCTTATTGTCTACATGCTCTTCATGTTTATCTTCGCCGTGGTGGCCGTGCAGCTCTTCAAGGGGAAGTTCTTCCACTGCACCGATGAATCCAAGGAATTCGAGAAGGATTGTCGGTGCGTGCCTATTCTCCTGGGGTGTCCCCATGGGGCTTGGCAGGTGGGGGGTGTGGGATAAGCCACAGGCACTGTCCACTCGGGCTTGGAGACTGGGGTGACAGGTACGGGAGTGGCTTGATGGCAAGCAGCTTGGCTCTGGAGTGGAGAGAAAAGGGGTTTTGGAATATTGAGTTGTGTAAGCTGCTCACTCAACCTCTCCATCACCAGCTTGGCCCTGTGGGGGATATCAATACGTGTTCACGATCCATTATTTGAAACCTTCGGAGCCAGATGTGTTTCAAGATTCAGAATTTTTTAGATTTTAGGAAGGTTGGACTGCGCAGCACATGGGACCCACATGGGACTCGGCAGGCCTGTAAGCAAATACAGTGTTTGAGCAGTGAAAAAGTGACTATTTGCAAAAATAAGATAAATGATGATTACAAAGAGCCTAATATCTAATCAGGTCAGGTTTTATTGAAAAATGAATGAGGTCAGGGGTCCGCAAAATTCTTCTGCAAAGTGCCAAATAGTAAATATTTTTGGCTTTGTTGGTATCTTTTTTGTTGGTATCTTTTGCAGCCTGAAAGTGGCTGCAGACGATATGCAAGCCACTGGGTGTGGCTGCATGCCAGTCAAACTTCATTTCTGGAAACTACAACTCGAATTTCATATAATTCATATTACTTATCATGAAACACATTCTGCTGATGATTTGTTTTCAACCATTTCATACTGAGAAAACCATTCTCAGTCTGTGGGATGGACGGAAACAGGCAGAGGGTCAGATTTGGTTCATGGGCCCTAACCTGCCAACCTCTGAGGTTGGGGGAAAATGTTTGGTTTTCACAGCTTTCTGGATTTGGGAATTGTGCATAAGGGATTGCAGACCTGCATTTCCCCCATCCTAGGGGCATCCTCATGCGTGGAAAGTGCAGAGCTTTTAACAAACCAGGCGCCCCGTAAATAACTGCTCTTCCTACTGGTGTTAAATGTTGCTGTGTTGCACATGGCAGCCTGTTGTTATCTTGGTGGCTGATTCCAGAAATTGGAAGGACCCCAGCCATTTGCCTAAGAGTTTGGAAACAACCCCAAAAAGGGCAGTGGGAAGGAGCAGCAGCCAACTCCTTGGCCAAATGCACGCAGAAACAGACTCAGCATCTCCCTGCTCTTAGCACTGCCAAACTTGAAGCTCTCCCCTCAGGACTAAGTGTTTGCAGCCTGGAAAGGCGTGCTGGGCTCTGTGTCCCCACACGTGGTGCTGGGCTATGCAGGGCCTTAGTCTGCCAGGGCTGCTATAGCAGACACCACACAACAGGCCGGCTTTGGCAAGTAGAAGCTATCGGCTCACGGCTGGGAGGCTAGAAGTCATACGTTGAGACATCGGCAAGGCTGTGCTTTCTCCCGGAGGCCCCATCTTCCATCACTTGGCAATGTCCTTGTCCTACTGTTGCCTTCTCTGACTTGTGGCATCTGTTTTCTTCTGGCTGCCCGAATCAGAATTTCCTGTTTTTATAAGGCCTCCTGTCATATAGATGGTGTTCCGGTTTGCTAATGCTGCTGGAATGCAAAACACCAGAAATGGATTGGTTTTTTATAAAGGGGGTTTATTTGGTTACAGAGTTACAGTCTTAAGGCCATAAAGTGTCCAAGGAAGTCATCAATTTATGGTACCTTCACTGAAGGATGGTCAGTGGCGTCCAGAAAACTTGTTAGCTGGGAAGGCACGTGGCTGGCATCTGCTTGCTCCTAGCTGTGTTTCAGCTCCTCTCTCAGCTCCTGTGTATTTTTCAAAGGGTCCCTCTTGGCTGTAGCTGCTCTCCAAAATGTCACTCTCAGTTGCTCTCCAAAATGTCCCTCTTAGCTGCTCTGAGCTCTCTCTGTGAATTCCTTTATATGACTCCAGTGATCCAATTAACACCCACCCTGAATGGACAGGGTAACACCTCCATGGAAATTATCCAATCAGAGATCTTGCTCACAATTGATTGAGTCACATTTCCATGGAAACACTCAATCAAAGAATTACAGTCTAATCAACACTAATACAATGGCCCCCACAAGGTTGCATCTAAGATAGTGGTGTTTTGGGGGACATAATATATACAAACCTGTACAGTTGGAGACCCTGTCTTGATTCAGTTGACCACACCCAAAAAAGGATCTTCCAAAATCCTGTTCACAAATTAGTCCACACTCTGGCTCATTTTAACATATTCAAAGATACTATTTGCAAATGGGATGTGGATTAAGTTTGAGCCTGTCTTTTGTAGGGGGACATGAGTCAATCCCCAAGGATTTGTCTCCAAGAATACACCCCTGATCTCACGGGAAATTCAGGGGGAAATAATGGGAGTCACTGCTCCCCAGGCCGAGGGAAGCAGCATTGGAAT
Source organism: Bradypus variegatus (assembly GCA_004027775.1). Classification (NCBI taxonomy): domain Eukaryota; kingdom Metazoa; phylum Chordata; class Mammalia; order Pilosa; family Bradypodidae; genus Bradypus; species Bradypus variegatus. Next base: position 1,971 of record PVKY010000299.1, on the reverse strand, counting down.
TCCTCTTCTATCTCTTGCTGGTGGCTGGAGATGAGGGTCTAGAGCCCCCCGCCCCCCACACCCCACTCGCTAACAGCCCCTTCTCTCTGGGGGCAGCGGCAAGTATCTACTCTACGAGAAGAACGAGGTGAAAGCACGGGATCGAGAGTGGAAAAAGTACGAGTTCCATTACGACAACGTGCTCTGGGCTCTACTGACCCTCTTCACCGTGTCCACGGGAGAAGGGTGGCCGCAGTAAGTGACCCGGCTGGAGCGCACCGCAAGGGGACACACAGAGGCCCGGGGTGGGGGCCTGAGGACCCAGTGCTGATAAGGGCCTTGGAGAGGGGAGGGGTTCACTCCGGGCTTGTGAGATGAGGACGCTGCTAGATTCCTGAGGGTCTGTTCCCAGAACACACGTGGTCGGGCTCGGAGGGGCTGAAATCTGACCCTCTCTTGGCCTCCACCCCAGACCCTGGGTATCCCCGTCTTCCCAGGGCAGGCGCCCTTTCCGATTTGCAGAGGATCGCCGAATAACGATACTAATGTATTTTTTCTAACAATGAGATCTCTAGGGCTTTATTGAATTAGCTCTGTCTGGAAAGCCCCTTTCCTAACAGAACCGGGAAACCTGAGCTTTACGCTTTCATATTTCCTTGCAGAGAGTCAGCCCCTGTGCATGGCTTTTTGCTCGCCTCCCACTGATAATCTGGGTGGCTGTGACCCCTTCACACAGCAGTAGGCGGGAGGCTAAAAACAGTTTTGTATGAATGGGGTTGCCCTTTCAGAGTGGCCCTGCCCCCAAAAAAAAGAAAAAGGAAAAGAGCTCACAAGACGAGCAATGCAAATCTACAGGATGGAGGTGCCCACGTGCCCTGTTCCAAATCCATTTGACCACAGGACCATTTTCTCTCAAACAGGGCCAGGAGGAGGGTGACAGGTGAGGTGGAGCCAGGCAAGTGTAGGCTCCAAATCTGTCTTTATTTAAAATGTTGATACTTTGCTCATCGTTGACTTTGGGAAATTAATTTTTATTATTTTTTTTTAATATGGCAGCAAAATCTTACTTACTCTGAGGACTGAGCTTTAGGGGTGACCCCTTCCTTTGCGCCTTGCACTGCTCTTGGGCCTTCTCCCCAGGGTCTCGAATGTCTGGAAGATTCCAGAGTTTGCCCTGAGCATCCTCAGCTCTCCCCCTCTCTCTGCAAACACACCAACCCAAATGTGACTTCTTCCTGCCCAGCACACGCAACCGCTGACCACACACATGGGGCCAGTGCTAGCCCACAAGGCACCTCTGAGCCAAATTCAAGACACCTCTTCCTCAACAGACTTCACTTCCATCTGTCAGAAGATTGTTACAATACACTTAATGATTTTGTTCAAACAAGGCACTTGATGGCAACCTGCCAAAAAAAATGTGCTAATAAATATGCAAATCTATACTGTCTACAGTACGAGTGAAGGGCACCCCTTAGAAACAGAGCCTTTGAGCAGTGTGCAACCTGTGCAACTGTTCAAGCCAGCCGTGCTCATACACACTCCCATGTACATCCCCATTGCACATTCTCACTACCCATCATCCCCCATGGTTAAATACACACACACACACACACACACACACACACACGCCCCTACTTCCATAACCCCCTATGCATTCCCATCCATCACCGCAAACCTGGTTTCAGATCCCATCTTGCCACTTCCGAGTGGGTGCTCTTGGGCAAGTCACTTTAAATCCTGGAACCTCACTTTCCTCGTGTGCGAAACGGAGCCAGTCCAAACCTCCCTCCCGTATCTGGCACATAGTAGGCCCTCAGTTTGTGGCAGGAGCTGTTCACGTTTCCCACAAAGGAGGTGGGAAAATCTACAGCTTCACAAGGTAACCACAGTACTTGGGAATCAGAGAGCAGTGATTGCACTAATTTCTATTCTGTTTCCTCCTGATATGTTTTTCCATTCCCCTTGCCCATCCCACGTGACCCTCTCCCC
>PVKY010000298.1:0-56148 GCA_004027775.1 Bradypus variegatus | reverse complement strand
CCTTCTGCCCTGCAGCTGGGGCTTGGGGTGGTGGTCACTGCATGGAGAGTGAAATGCAGTGATATTTACCATGATTTACCAGCATTTCCCTCCAGCTCTTCCTGGATGCTGCAAGTGTTCCTCTAGACTCTATAGTTCCAGAGCAGTTGATCCAGGCCGTTCCTGTCACTTCAATAGCTGTTTTGGTGGAGGGACCGATTCCTGGAGTTTCCTACTCTGCCATCTTCCCACAATCCCCACTTGTCCTGGTTTTAGTTCCTTGATGTCTAATGGTGCTAAATTTTCTCCTTGGTCAGGTTTTGCAGTTTTCACTTGGGTTATTTTCTTATTGTTGAATTTTGACAGTTATTTATAAATTCTGAATGCAAGTCATTGTTGGAAATGTAATTTGCAAATATTTTTCCCAGTCTGTAGTTTGTCTTTTCATCCTTTTAACAGTACCTTTTCAGGACAAAAATTTTTAATTTTTCATAAAATCTGATTTGTCTTTTTTTAAAAATGGATTATCCTTTTAGTGTCAAATCTAAGAATTCTTTGCCTAACACCAGGCTACAAAGATTTCCTCCTGTATTTGCTTCTAGATGTTTAGATTGTTTGTTACACATTTTACACTTATATCTATGATCCATGTTAGTCACTTTCTGTGAAAAGTGTGAGGTTTATATTGTTTCATTTTTTAAACATATTGATGGCTAGTTTTTCTAGCACCATTTGTTGAAATGAGATTCCATGGCATGGTCACCCTTTCTCCATTTACTTACTTTCCACCTTTGGAGTTATATTTATCATTCCTCCATTGGAGAAAGACTGTCCTTTCGCCACTGAACTGCTTTTGTAAACTGTTAGCTTGCCATATTTTGTAACCTATTTCTGGACCTTCTAGTCTGTTCCCCTGATGTATCATTTACTTTCTCAATACCACATTTAGTCTTGGTTAGTGTGCTTTATAATAATTCTTAAATCAGGTGTGATTCCCCCAACATGAAAGTTTTCAAAATTGTTTTAGCTATTCTCATTTCTATGCCAGTACTTGCAAGTTCTAGAATCAGATTTTCCATATCTACAAAAAATCTTGCTGGGATTTTGATGGGAATTGTATTTAGTTTTTCAGTCAATTTGGGGATATGATGGTTGGGTTTGTCTGTCAGCTTGGCCAGGTGATGGTGCCCAGGTGTCTGGCTAAGCAAGCACTGGCCTAACCGTTACAGCAAGGACAGTTGTGGCTGGTTAATAAACCAGAAGGCTGTTTTATTAAATCATCAGTCAGTTGATGGCATCTATGATCGACCAAGAGAGTGTCTTCCACTATGAGAGAATCCAGTTTAATTCATTCAGTTGAAGACTTTTAAGGGAGAAGAGAGAACTTCCACTTTTTTCTTCAGCCAGTCAGCCCCTCCTGGGGAGTTCATCAAGGACCTTCATTAGAGTTGCCAGCTCACGGCCTGCCCTGCAGAATTTGGACTCGTGCATCTTGTCTTATGGAATTTGGACTCATGCATCCCCACAGTTGCATGAGACACTTTTACAAAATCTCATATTTACAGATATCACCTATTGCTTTTGTTTCCCTAAGGAACCCTAATACAGGGGAGAATTGGCATCTATGTTGTGTCTTCCAATCCATGAACATGCTTGTATCTGTTAGGTCTCAGATATCTTTTATCAGCATTCTGTAGTATACGGCATACATAAGTTGTACTTGTTTTGTTAGATTTATGTTTTTTTTCCCTGAACTACTGTAAAGAGGTAGTTGTTTTTTTAATTGCTTGTTTTTTTGTTTTTGTCTTTGTTTTTAATTTTGGCTTGCAATTGTATATTCCTAGTGTTTAGAGATACAATTGATTCTTCTGTGTTGACCTTATATCCTGTAGTCTTGATAAACTCAGCTATCAGTACTAGAAGTATTGTAAATTTTGAGATTTTCTAGTTAGGTTAGGTATGAATAGAACTATTTTATTTTTTCTTTTCTAACATGTGTGCCTTTTATTTGTTTTTCTTGCCTTATTTTTCTGGCTAAGAATTCTAGTATGAGTAGAATAGGAGCATAAGGGTGGATGTCCTTGGGATGGGGGTGGGGGCTATGGGCTGATAGGGACCACCTGCTGGGCAGGACAGGAAAAACAGAGTTCAGAGGCCTCACAGGAAAGTCGGACAACCTGCTGGGTCTCATCCTCAGGGAAACTTGATACTGATTACACCCTCCTCCACAGACCTGGGCCTGTCTGGTCTGGGAAAATCTGATTGGGGTAATCAAGGAAACCAGATGCCTAGACAACAAAAAATTATGAGTCACACTAGGAAAAACTAAGTTATGGCCCAAAGGAACAAAACTTGCACTTTAAATGAAATACAGGAGTTGAAACAACTAATAAAAGATGTTCAAACAAATCTAAATCAAATCAACAAGCTGAAGGAAAATGTGCTAAAAAAGATGATGGATATAAAGAAGACACTGGGGGTACCAGTTTGTATATATTATGTCTCCCAAAATGCCATATTCTTTAATGCAATCTTGTGGGGGACAGATGTATTAGTGTTGATTAGGTTGGAATTTTTTTATCGTTTCCATGGAGATGTGACTCAACCAACCATGGGTGAAACATCTGACTAAATTATTTCCATGGAGGTGTGGACCCCACCCATTCAGGGTGGGTCTTGATTTAATCACAGGCATCCTTTATAAAAGGGCTTTGAAACAGAAGGAGTGCAGAGCAGCTGAGAGGGACATTTTGAAGAGAAGCACTGACACTGAAGCTTAGAGATACTTGGAGATGCAGACAGAAGGGCATTTAGCTACAAGGTGAAGTTAAGAGTTCATCTTAGGATATGCTAAGACAGAACCCCCAGGTGCTTAGAAACATCTGGGGGAAAGAACTAAGAATGCACAGCAGCTGAGAGAGGAGCTGGAACACAACCCAGGATGAATAGATGCCAGCCACGTGCCTTCCCAGCTAACAAGTTTTCCTGACGCCATCGACCATCCTTCTGTGAAGGTTATCATCTGTTGATCCCTCAATTGGACATTTTCGTGGCCTTCAGACTGCAAGTATGTAACCAAATAAATTCCAATATAAAAGCCAATCCATTTCTGGTATTTTGCATAACAGCAGCATTAGCTGACTAGAACACTGGGTGACCATAAAGAAGTTTTCATAAGCTTGAAAAAACAAATGGCAGAACATATTTATGAGGAATAGTGGTCTGTAGTTTTCTTTTTTGGATTGTCTTTTTCTGTTTTTGCTATCAGGGTAACGTTTGCCTTATAAAGATTTGGAAGTTTCATTCCATGTGTAGAATTACTGGTATGAACTTTAAATGTTTGATAGACTTTTCCAGTTAAACCATCAGGGGCTGGAGTTTTGTTTCTCCAAAGGCTTTTAACTACAAAATCTATTTTCTGTCTAGGTTATCTTTTTCTTCTTGAGTTTTGGTAGTCTGTAGTTTTTACACAATTTATCCATTTTATCTAAATTATTTTAATTAAGAGTGTAGAGTCATTTGCTGTTTTCCCATATCCTTTTAACAGTCTACAGATTCTGCAGTGCTATCCCTTCTTTCCTTCCTGATACTGGAAATTTCTGTCTACTCTTTTGCTGCCTTTGTCAGTCTTTATAGACATTTATAAATTCTGTTGCTCTTTCCAAAGAAACTGTTTTGGGTTTCACTGATTTTTCTTTATTGTTTTGTATTTTCAGTCAAATTCACTGATTTCTGCTCTTAATTCTTTCTTTTCTTCATTTGATATAGGTTTGTTTTGCTCTTCGCCATCTGGTTTCTTAAGGTGGAAGCTTAGATAATTGATTTGAGAACTTTCTTTCTAATATGCTTTTCTTTTTTAATATAATACTATGCATTTTCCTCTCAGCACTGCTTTAGTTTTGTCCCATAAGTGTGATATGCTGTATTTTTATTTCCATTCAGTTCACAATAACTTCAGAAAAAGGGTGAATTTCTGCTTGGTAGGCATACAGTGTTAGTGAATGAATGATTTCTATTTTCCCAAGATGTCTTTTTCACAAGAGTTATTTACATGTTTTGTTTAATTTCCAAGTGTTTGGAGAGTTTCCTGCTTTCTGGTAATGATGTCTAGTTTAATTCTGTTATGGTCTGAGAACATTTCAATTACTTTAAACTTGTTGAAGTTTACTTTATGACCCAGGATTTGGCCTTTCTTGGTGGATATTCCATATGCAGTTGAAAAGAATGTGCATTCTGCTGTTGTTGGGTGCAACTTTCTATACATATCAATTATGTTGGGTTTATTGATGACGCTCTTCTAAGTAATTCACCTACCATTTTTGTCTATTACTGAGAGTATCTGGTTGTAATTGTGGATTTGTCAATTTCTCTCCTCAGTCCAGTCACTTTTCACCTCTTGTATTTTGAGGCTTCATTGTAAGGTGCATATACATTTAAAATCGTTGTCTTATTGGTGAATTTACCCTTTATCACTATTAAATGTTCCTCTTTATCCCTGACACTTTTTTTGTTCTGAAACGTACTATACTTTGTCTGATATTAACATAGTCACTCCTCTGTTCCTTTGATCAGTATGTTCATGATATATATTTTTTGCCTCCTTTTACTTTTAACCTATCTGTTATATTTGAACTTAGTTTCTTACGGATGACATATAGTTGGGTCATTTTTTAAAATCTATTTTGAGAATAACGTAATTTTGGTGATATGTTTAGGTTCAACTAAACATACTGTTTTGTTACTTCTGTTTTTTGTTCCTTGGTTTCCTCTCTCCTACCTTTAATGATATAGGGTTATTTGAACATTTTTTCGTATTCCACTTTAGATTATCTGTTTTGACTTGGCCTATGTCTCTTTATATCATGTTTTTACTTATCTAAGGATTATACAATACGTATTTAGCTTTTCACCATCTACTTAGAATTAATATTTTGTACTTTAGGTGGCATATAGAAACCTCACCACCTTATGGGTCTATCATGCTCTCTCATTACATCTTTATATACTGAAGACCTTCTCAGACAACGTGATAATTTTTCTTTCAACAGTCAGATGTATTTGAAAGAACCCAGGAGAATAGTCTACTGTATTGCCTGTTTCCATTGCTCTCCTTTCATTCCTTATGCTCCAAGTTTCTTTCAGCATTGTTCTCCTTTTGTCTGAAGAGCCTCCTTTAGCACTTCTTTTTGAGCAGGTGGACCGGCTGCACGTTCTTAGTTTTCTTTCATCTGAGAATTCATTTCACCTTCATTAATGAAGGGCATTTTCTCTTGACATAGAATTCTGGGTTGACAGTTCTGTTCTTTCAGCACTTTTTAAATGCTGTACCACTTCCTCATGGCCTCCATGGCTTCTGAGGAGGGCCCTGCCGTTATTCTAGCCACTGCTCCCTTATAGGTGATGTGTAGTTTTCCTATGGGTCCCTTCAAGACTTTGTCTTTAGTCTTTAGCAGTTTGATTATGATGTGTCTGGGTGTGGGTTTATCTTTTGGTTTGGATTTGCTGTAATGTTTGTCTTCCACCACATTTTTCAGCCATTATTTCTTCAAACCACTCTTTTCCTTTTGGCACAAATGTTACACCTTTCGGTGTTATCCCACAGAACCCTGAGGCTTTGTCTTTGTTTTGCTTTTCAATCTTTTTCCAGTTCAGATTTGATCATTTCAATTGATCTATTTTCAATCAACCTGATTTCCCCTGCCCACCGAGTCTACTCTGCTGCTATTCAGTCCATCCAGTGAGTGGGAACATTTCAGGTATTATGCTTTTCAGTTCTAACATTTCTACTCGATTCTTTTTACATCTTCCATTCCTTTGCTGAGTCTTTTATATTTTACCTCCACTGCAAAATGTCTGTGATTGCTGGTCCAAGTATTTTATAAAATGTACTTCAGTCTTTGAAGATTTCAACACAAGGACCTTCTTATCCTTGTTGTCTGCCAGTTGTCTTTTCCCTTGGAAGCTGAAGTTTTCATGGCTTTTCATGTGCCACACAATTTTAAAATATTATCTAGATGTTCTGAACAATACTTCAGGAGACTGGTGCTGTTTTAATCTTAAGGAGAAGGTTGATATTTTTCTTCCTGCAAGCACGTGGTCTCGCCATGTTCAGTGCTCCCACCTGCCCTCTGGGGGTGGTGATCCCTGTGTCAGTTCAGTTGTCACAGCTCGTGCTCTCAGTCAGCTCCATGTCCTTGGTGGGACTCAGGTCCACATCAGTCAGCTCTCAAGGTCTTGGGTGTGATCATTAGGATCAGATCCAAGGAGTCTGAGGATGAACCTTAGAGTTCAGCAACCATCTCCTCTCTTTTCATCTCCGGGGGCACCCCCTTTTGTTCTTTCGGGCAGGAAGTAGGAGCTCTAGTCACCCCACTCCACCATACCATTCCCTGACCAGTGCCACTTCTGGACCCACATGGTGGGTAGTCAGAAAGGAAGGTCACATGACTGGTCTCACCTCCTGGGACCACAGCTTTACTCAACAGTGATGATCCTGTGTCCCCACAGCCACCAGTGCCACTTCCCAGTTGAAGCTGTGTTGAGGTCAGCCTGGGGGACCCCAGAGAAGTAGAGTGTAGAACCTGCTGATCCCACGATACTTGGAATTCTGCTGCTGTTTCCCAGGCTGCCTTTGGCCATGTGCTGCTCTGTGCCCTCCATCCAGGTTTATAGCTGCCTCAGTGCAAGGCTGGGGCCATCCACCCTGATCTGAACTGTTGCCTGAAGCTTGCAGGGTTTCTCTTGACAGTCTGGGTTCACGGTAATGCGTACAGATGTTTACCATTCTTGTTCAGGTGTCAGCATGTATTTTCTGAGAACTTCATCCTCCTTCAATTCAGCTATTATCTTTAAACACTGTCCGCACCCCTGTCCCCGTTCTCTCCTGGAACCCCAGCAGGCGGCTGTGTGTTGGAATTTTATGTCTCATCTCTTCCTTCCCCATCACAGGTTTTCTTTTCCTGCATTATGTTCAGGTTCGTCTTGTCTGTCCTGTCTTCTGCTTCCTGAGTCTCACATCAGCTGTACCTGGTCCAGTGTTTTTCCATGTTTTTAATTTCAACCATCTACATGTTACTCCCCACCTTCTGATTGACTGCCTTATTTTAACCTCTTATGTATTCTTGAGTCCTATCTCCATGCTTCTGAAATGCTCAGAATATTGCTCAGGGTTTTTTGCAATTCTCAAGAGCATATCTGCATGTGCTGAATCTGTTGGCTGTTGGGCCCAGGCCTCAGCAGGCTCACCTGGTGTTGAGCTTCTTGGGGTTTTACTGTCCTTTCACCTGCTCTCGCCCGTGTCTGCTGGTTTCATGATTAACCCCAACTGGCCCTGGGCTTCCCAGGTGAGCACCAGGCAGTGCGGCTCAGTGGTGGGTGCTCTAGCTGCTGCTACCTGTAGGCTTCCCTGGGCCCTGGCCCCCTGGGAGTAGCTCCTCCCAGTCCTGGGGTCCCAGCAGGGTCCCCACTTGCCTGCCACAGCCCCGGCCCCCTACAGCCACACGGGTCCCTGCACTGCCCTGAGGGCCAGACTCCACTGCAGGGTGGATGTGCCCAGGCTGGTGCCTCACTGGATGGGCTCGCAGACCCCGCTGGGCTGCCCAGGTGACACAGCTCCCGCCACGGTCGCCGGCCGCCCCTTCTCCTGCCTGGAGGGTGACTGAGGGCCAGGGTGCACCCGACACAGGCCACCTTGGGCACCTCTCCCGCTTCCTGCACACTACAGACGGGACGGGCTGCTGCCAACTGTTTATTCAGGGAGCTGCACAGGTGACAGTGACACACAGTGGGGCCTGGTGTGGGGAGAGGCCTGTGCCCCAGGCAGCCTGACCCACTCCTACGGGCTACTAGTGCACAAACCACAGTATCAGGGGGCCCCGAAAGAGGCTGCTACCCAGTAGGCTGACCCTGGGTGGGGGGCAGGGGCCTGAGCCCTGGGCCAAGGACTCCCTAATCAGGGCAATGAGACCTGTGGCCCCTCCAAGGCCTGGGCACAGGAGGAAGGCGTGGCTGGGGATGGGTTGGTGACAGAGGCTACAGCCCAGTCCTCATGAGCGCCCCTAATGCTAAGTATCGTGTCGGTGAGGGGCTGTGTGCAGATGTGAGCGTGGTGGGTGGCACGGTGTCCACTCCTGGCAGCCCCTGCCCTCCTAAGGTATAGCTGCTACAACCTTCTCCACTCCCAGGGTCTGGGCAGAGGTGCAGCCAAGGGAAAGGCCCAGGCCTGTGATGCCCAACGTGGAGTCCACGCAGCTCAAGGACACTGGCCAAGGCCAAAAACGGCCCTCAGCGCCTCTGGCAGGCAAACCAGGAGAAGAAGGGGCGCGGACGTGGGGCCTGGTGGGCACGCACAGTGCGGGGCGAGCGCCAGGCTTTGATGGTGGCGTCATCGCTGGCCGTCAGCAGCAGCTCCTGCTCCAGGGGGCTGAAGACCACGGAGTTGACCACGTCCTCATGCCGCAGTTTGGCCAGGCAGATGTTGTAGTGACGGTCCCAGATGTACCCGTGCTGGTCCTCGGCCCCGCTGTGGGGGCGGATGGAGTGAAGCCCCCACTGGCCCCATCGGCCCCTCCCCGGCCCCTTCCCCGACCTGCACCTGGCCACAAAGTCCCTGCTGACGTCGAGGAAGATGAAGAAGCACTCGTCGTTGGGCGTGTAGGCGCGGTGGGCACGCAGGGCCCGCTTCACCTCCCTCATGGTCTTGAGGTCAAACACGTGCAGGTCGATCTCCTCAGCGATGGGCGGCGGCTGCATTGGGTCGGCCACCACCGAGCCGCTGGGCCATGAGCGGCTGTTGACGTACAGGTACCTGCCCCGGGGAGCACTGGCTAGCAGGGCCACCGCCAGGGGCCGGGCTCACGGGTTCTGCCTAAGGGGCTCACCTGTTGTCTGGCGACAGGCCCATCCCAATGATGTGGCCGTGAATGTCGATGACGTGGTCCAGCGAGTCGAAGAATTCGTCCGAGCCCCGCTCTTCGCCCAGCACGGGGCCCGCTGTGGTCATCTGGTGTGGCAGGACCTGCTTGATGCCTGTGAGGGAGGGCGCGGTGAGGGGACCGGGGCCCAGAGCCCCCGAGCAGCAAGGATGGCCTGGTGCCCTCACCTCCACGGTTCCCGCCCGGCCACCTCAGCCTCCTGCCCGTGCGCAGAGTCCTCTGAACACACCCTGTGCGTTACCTTGCTCTTACCCCTTCATGGGCCACGCACACACTCCAAGAGCCAATGGGTGAACCGAGGCACTGCCCTGGGACTTGCTGCCGGGCCTGGGCCCCCGCTCCCACCCCCCTGAGGGCTCTGGGAGTGCAGAGGGGCTGGGGGCATTGGCTGTACCTGCCAGGCCCCCAGGCCACGTGGCAGCAGCAGGAGCCCCAGGCCCGCCCATTACCGATCTGGTGGGGCGAGTAGGTGAGGCAGCCCGTGGTGAAGATGAGGTACTTCTTTTTGTCGCCCGCCTCGCTGTGCTCGGGGGCCCGGGTGTGGCCCTGGGCCAGCAGCTCAGCCACCTTGGTCTCCAACACGTTGTCAGACAGCTGGGCCGGCACCCGCCCCTCCAGGATGGCATCCAGGAAGTGCCGCAGGCCCTCCTTGGCCCGGACCGGCACCAGGCCAACTGCCTCGTCGTCCTCGCGGTTGCTGCCCAGGTCGAAGACACGGCAGGGGCTCGGGTCAGGGCCGCCAGCATCCAGCAGGAGGTCTGGGCTGTCGAAGCGGCTGCAGTCGGCCACCATCACTGTGCGGATGGTGCTGGCGTTGAGGTTCTGGATCTTGAAGAGTCGCTTGACCACGTTCACGTTCTCAGACTCCACGTCCTGGGGAGTGCAGGGGATGCAGTGGGTACCCAGCCCCAGGGTGGGGGTACGGGGGAGGCAGGACAGACGCGGTGACCCACACACACCTGGAAGGCATTATTGAGCCAGAGCACAGAGCAGGAGGTGATGTCCCCAATGCGGTGCAAGTTCCCCGAGATCAGACTGGTTTCGGTGAGCCAGCAGCCAAACACATCGTAGGGCTTGTTCCGCACGCGGGAGAGCAGCGCGAAGTTGTCTGCCGGGGGAGAAGGGCTGCTGGGCTGGCTGCTGGGCTGGGAGGGGCGGGGGAGGAGGGGAGAGGCCCGGCCCAGCCCGTGCTCACCCAGGTTGATGACAGCAATCTCGCCCGAGGAGGAGTTGTGGGGTCCCAGGAAGACCCCCGACACCAGCAACAGGGAGTCGTCGGGGTTGAACTGGGAGAACTGGGTGTAGCTCCAGTTGTAGGGCCGCATGTCCGCGCTGTGCAGCAGCGACACCGCCAAGTCATTGTTCCAGATCTGGGCAAACCAGCAGAGTCACCAGGGCTACGGGGTCTGCAGGCCTGTGCTGGAAGCCCTGGCCCTCTCCTGGCCCCTTCTGTGAGGCCAGTGCCCAGAACCCACCACCGAGTGGGGGCTCCTTCCTGCTGCTGCCAGCTCCCTCCCCGGAGCCCGAGGGGCTCGGGTCACAGTGCAATTGGCTTGGTGCAGGCAGCTCTCCTCTCTTGGATGCTGGGCCTCCATACCCCAGTCTCTCAGCTCTGTCCAGCCGGGCAGCCCCTTCCCTGCCTGGGCCCTCCCCACAGGGCTGCGACTCGCTGCTGGGCAGCCCTGGCAGGGCCCTCACCCCGGGCAGGGCCTGGCCTGCACTAACCTTCACCGTGCAGTCCTTTGAGCAGGAAGCAAACTGGTAGCCCGAGTGGGCGAAGCTGAGATGCAGGACCTGGTCCGTGTGCTCCCTGAGCGTCTGCACCTCCACACAGGGCACCATGTCGTAGAGCCGCCGGAACTCCTCATACCACGAGGTGGCGGCTGCAGGGCGGGCAGGGCCGTGTCAGCCAGGGCCCTGACCCCTCCGCAAGGCCCCCGCCCCGGGGCTGTGCTGACCTGGGTGCCGGGGCACGTCGCGGGCCACCTGGTAGTAGCGGTAGAACTGCTCCTTCCATAGGAACTCGTCTCGGGACACTGCCTGCCACTGGCGGCACACCAGCCCGGCAGCCAGCACGTCTGCCGGGCCCAGGCTCAAAAAGATCTGGTAGATGAGGCTGTCGGGGAGCAGGGGCGTGCCCCCCTCATCCATCGTGACATTGTCCCGGACGGCCCTGGAAGCCGCGCACAAACCCCTCATCCGAGGCCCGGCCGGGGAGCGTGCCGCCCCCACCTGTCCCCAAGGGCCACCAGGGTGAGGCCTGGGGGTCGGAGCTGGGCAGCCATGCCCACCGGCCAAGGACCCGTGGCTTCACAACCCCCGGGGGGCGGCCAGCCGCCTCTGGCCGGCCGTCCTGAGGACCCTCCCTGCACCGCCCACGACTCCGGAAGGTCAGGCAGTGCGGGCCGCCCCCACCAAGCACGACGGCCGCCCAGCATCTCTGGGCGCTTCCGGCGTGAGGGGGACGGAGACCCACCCTCACCCCGAGGGGTCTCGGCCTCCAGGGCACACCCGCAGGTGCGGCCACAGCCCTCTGGCCAGGAACGAAGCGCCGTGGCCCTGCACTACTGTCCCTCCGCCGTGCTGCCCCACGGCTGCGGGCGAGCCACAGGGGCCGAGGTCCCCCGACGGGGCGTGTGCGAGGCAGCGACGGGCCTCGCGCCTGGGGGTCAGGCCGCGCCTCCCCTCCCCGGGGCCGCTCGCTGCCCAGCGGCCTCGGCCTGTGCGCGGCCCCCGGCCCGGAGCCCGTACAGGGCCGCGGCGCCACGCAGACGCCGGCCGGGGACAGGGCCGAGCGCCGCTCGGAGACCGCGAGGGCCGGGCCAGGGGCGGCGGGGACGGCTCGGGCTCACTCACCGCGGCCGCCTCCGCCCGCTGCGCTGCCCCCACCGCCGCCCCGGCCTGCGCCGCGGGGACCCACTTCCGCCCCGCGGCCGCCGCTCGGGCCGCCCGCCCCGCGTCTCTATGATAGAGCCTTCCAGGCCCGACTGCACGAGCCCCGAGGCATCGATGGCCGCCAAAGGCCGAGCGCCCAGCAGTCCGCACCGGCTGATTATGCGCCTGTGCCTCAGGCCTCGGGTGGCGTTTCGTTGTGCGCCTGCGCGCTTTCAGGCCTTGTCTGAGCAGTACCCACTTGCGGCCTCGAGGTGGGGCGGTCGTGCACTGGACCGTGGGTTCGAGACTCGACTCCGGGGGCACGAACCGCTGTCGTGCCCTGGGCACCAGGGCTTCACTAGCCCAGTGTACGAGGCCATGGGGGAAAGAGCATTTCGTACCTCACGAGCCGTGAGGAGTTTATGGGAGACAAATGTGCAAAGGGCTGACCGCTGGCCCCCAGTGGAAAGCAAAGGGTGCCAGGCACCTACAAAGGGCCAAAGGTTCACCTTGGACTTTGCACACAAGAAACGGGTGCCCGGCCCTACCGGGAAGTGCAGGGTCAAGATGAGATGTCCAGAGCGAGGCCAGGGCAGGGACTGGGCAGGGGGAGGGAGGACCTGGACTTCCAGGCTGAGTCTGTCCCGCCCTCCACCAGGCCGGGCTCGGGCAGCACTGGACAGTGGACTCTGACCGGGTCTGGGCCATCCTGGGCCTCAGCCTCCCCCAGTTCTGGTCACAGCTGCTGCCGCCGCCACCATGCTGCCCTCCCAGACTGCCCTCCTCCTAACCCTGCTCCTGGTCCCTGGCTCGCTTGGCCACAGGGCACGGAAGCCCCCTCAGCGCCCGTCCCCTATCAGTGCTGTCCACCCCAAGGCCAACTTCGACAGTGAGCAGGTAGCAGAGGGGCAGACACCGGCCCCGCTGGGCTTGGGCCCCCTGTCTGCCCCTAGCTCCTTGGGGCCCCCACAGCCCCTCATGGGCTGGCTATCAGTTTGCAGGGACGTGGCTCCTCGTGGCCGTGGCCTCCAAGTGCCGCTTCCTGCAGGAGCAGGGCCACCGGGCAGAGGCCACCGCACTGCGTGTGGCCCCCCAGGGCAAGGCCATGACCGTCAGCACCTTCCGGAAGCTGTGAGCTCTGGCCCTGCCTTCAGACCCCCTCCCAATCCCCCACCCCACTTCCTTGCTTCCTGTCCCTTTCCCCAACCTCCTGACCCCCACCCATCTCCGGGCCCCACTTGAGGGCTGGGGGTCCCGCCTGCTTGCCTTCCCTCACTCCCTGTGCCCCCAGGGATGGGATCTGTTGGCAGGTGCGGCAACTCTACAAAGACACCGGGGTCCCTGGCCGGTTCCTGCTCCAGGGTGAGGCGAGGTCGGCAGGGAGGGGGTGCGGGGCCGAGGGGCAGGCGGTGCTGACGCGGCTCTCCCCCAGCCCGTGGTGCCCGGGGGGCCGTGGACGTGGTCGTCGGCGACACGGACTACCAGGGCTTCGCCGTCCTGTACCTGGAGAGAGCGCGGCAACTGTCGGTGAAGCTGTACGGTGCGTGTCCACGCGAGGCCGAGCCCTGCGAGCCCTCGGGGCCAGGGGGCGCGGGGCGCAGGAAGGACGCGCTGCACGCGCGCCGCGGGTCCCGGTGCCCCCGGCCCGCATCCCCGGGGTCCCACCACGCCCACCACGCCCCGCCCACCCCTGCAGCTCGCTCGCTCCCCGTGAGCGACTCGATCCTGAGCGCGTTCGAGCAGCGGGTCCAGGGGGCCAACCTGACCGAGGACCACATCCTATTCTTCCCCAAGTACGGTGAGTGCGCCCCTGCCCCTGGTCCCCTGGAGCCCCACCGGGGGCCCCGTCCTGTCCCCCCCACCACTCCCCACGGCTCCCCGCCGCCTCCCTGGGCTGTGGTTCTCACCCCGGGCCCGTGCCTCCACCTCCCTGACTCCTGCCCTGCGCCCCCAGGCTTCTGCGAGTCTGCGGACCGGTTCCACCTCCTGGACGGTGCGTGCCGGGGGGCAGGGGCCGGAGGTGCTGCGGGGGCGGGGCCTCCTGGACGGGGTGGGGCCTCCTGGGGCGGAGCCGGGTGAGGAGCGGGTGCCTGATGGGGGCGGGGCCTGTCGGTTGCGGGGAGGGGCCTACCAGACGGGGCAGGGCCTGCGGAGCCGGCAGGGTGATGGGCGGGGCCTGCTGGGGGCGGAGCCTGCTGGGGTGGGGCGGGTCGGCCCCGCGCATCTGGTGAATGTGGGGTCTCTCCGGCGCAGAGGTGAGGGAGTGAGGCTCCCGCGCTGGGAAGGAGGCAGCTGTGCGGGCGTCACCTGGACAGAAGACCCTCGGGGAGCCCCCGCCCCCCCCACGTGGTCCAGGGACGGGGGGTAGCCCGGGCCCTGCCACCGCCGCCGCGGGGAGCACCCTGCCCAGTCGGAGCCCCCAAGCTGTCCGTTATCCAAGGAGCTCCCGGAAGACAGGGGACGGGGGCAGGGCCTTCTCATTAAATCTTCTCAGGAGCCCGGACTCCTCCTTTTCCACTTGGCGCCGGGACTCTGCCCACCCCGGGCAGCCCTGGTCACTCCGCGGGTGCTTGGGCCTGAGCTGCTGGGTGCTGGGACAGGAGGGGACAGGTGTGTCCCCCTGGTTATGGAGCGCTGCTCCTCAGCGAGGGGGTGGGACACACAGGCTCCTTGCTGTCTCTGGACCTCAGTTTCCACTCTGCCCTTGCTCCCGCAGCACCCTGCCTCCGAGCCCCCCCGCTGGCCTGGCAGGGTTCACTTTCCGAGGGCTCCTCTCCTTCCCCGTGATGGCCACATGTGAGATCTGGGCCTCATCCCTCCCTGGCGGGAGATGACCCGGGACCCCAAACCCCAGGGGCTCCTGCGACCTGAGGCAGGATGGACCACTGCTGAGGGGCAGGCAGTTTCAGGGAGGGTGTGGGTGGAGTTGGGGCGAGACTGCCTGCTCATCCCCAGGTGGGTTCTGGTCTCCGGTGTCCGTCCCAGCAGGACAGGCAGCCCTGCCACCCCTGGAGGCTGGCTGGCCAGTGACTGTGCCATAAGGGGGGCTGGGGGGGCACGGGCAGGCCTGGCCTGGTGTGAGGAGGACTCGCCGCTGTCCCCAGGGGTGCTGCAGGTGGGAAGTGCCTGGCTCGCACCACCCAGCCCCCCTGGCTGGTGTCTGTGGGAGCCAGAGGAGGGTGGGCACCCCCTCGGGAGGACTGGGGGTCAGGGACAGGCTGCGGATGGAGGGACGGGGCAAACTGTGGGCCATTGGCTCAGTCAAAGCTGGGCCTGCCCAGGCCCCTGAGCTGCCCCCTGTCCTGGGCCCAGCCAGCCTAGCCTGCGGACCTCTGCACGGTCATCCAGTAACAACTCTCAAATGCCTGCCGCGGGCCAAGTCCTGGGGACACGGGCCCAGGCCCCAGCCCCTGGGAGCTCAGCGCCCGGGCTCCAGCCACCGATGGACAGGTGAAGGGATGTGTGGAGCCCTGTGGCCATTGGGGGTTGGGGGCAGGAAGCAGGAAGTGCTGCTTGGGGTCCATAGGTGAGGCTGGGGGGCACCTGAGGAGCTGATCCCCCTCCCCTGCCTCCATGTCCTCCCCTTCAGCCGGTCCTTCCCTGGACTGCAGGGAGGTCCCAGGAGACCCCAGGGAGCTGCGGGCCAGGCCTCCTGGTACCTTGGCCCTGAGCACCCCCTCTGCCACTGCGTCACTCTCTCATCTGCTGGGGTGGGCCGTTTCCAGGAGGACCCAGCAGCTGGCCTGGGGGCTCAGTGTCCCCTGTGTGAAGGTGGTAAAAGAGGGCTGGGTGGTGTGTGTGTGTGTGTGTGTGTGTGTGTGTGTGTGTGTGTGTGTCAGGGCTAGGCTCCAGGGGCTTTGAGGGGACCCCAACCCTCAGAGAGGGGCAAGAGCAGCCCTCCCTGGGATCCATGGCCCCAGACCCACGAAACAACCTTGACAAAGACCAGTGGGCTGCTGAGTCTTGTGGGGTGTGATGCTCAGAGCCGGCCAGGCCCACCCAAGCCCCAGACACCACCCTGCAGCCCCAGGAGAAACCCCTCCATGTGTGGGGCCTGAGATCCCAAAGAAAATGCTGGCACCGAAGTCCTCAGGGATTGGAGCAGTGGGCGTGGTCTGTAGGAGTGAACCCCAGGATCCCTGAGCTCAGGGGAGTGTCTTCTCGGTGGGGAGATGCGCAGGGGGTCCACAATGCCCAGGTGAGGGAGGGCCACCACCCGGGGCTGAGGGTCCGCGGGCAGCTCCAGAGTGTGAAGAAACTCACAGCCAGCTGCAGAAATAAGCCACTCTGACTTGTCACTCCCAAGAAACGTGTGTGAGCTATGTCACCACTTAGTTCTTTTCACTGGGACCAGATGACACAGGTGCTAGGATTGCACTGCGTTTGATTTTTATTAAACTATTTAATAAGCTCTAATATTCAAAAATTAGATAAAACAATTAATTTTATTTCAATGATTTTTATTTAAAAATAATACTCATTCAGTAAAGTGAGGATGTGAGAAAATATTTGGAAAACTTACATGCAAAAGGAGTTTAATATCCAGACTATTTAAAGAACTCCTACAACTCAACAACAAAAAGTAAACGAGCCAGTTAACAAACGGTCAAGGGTTTGAAGAGACATTTCACTAAAGAAGGTGTTCAAATAGCCAGTGAGCACAACAAAAGACACTCGACACCATTAGTCACTTGAGAAATGGAAATTAAAACCGCAAGGAGATGCCATCTCACACCCATGAGGGTGGCTGTTATTTTTTTTAAAGCCTGAAAATAACAAGTGTCGACAAAGATGGGGAGAAACAGGAACCCTCGCGCAATGCTGCTGGGAATGAAACACGGTGCAGCTGTTGCGGAAAACAGTTTTTCATTCCTCAGAAAGTTAAACATAGAATCACCGTGTGGCCCGGGGGTCCCACTCCCACGTATTTGCCTCAACGCGCCAACAGCAGGGCCCGGGCCGGCCATCTGTGCCCCAGTGTTGACGGCAGCGCCGGGCTCGGGA
This sequence comes from Bradypus variegatus, assembly GCA_004027775.1. NCBI lineage: Eukaryota > Metazoa > Chordata > Mammalia > Pilosa > Bradypodidae > Bradypus > Bradypus variegatus. Next base: position 39,358 of record PVKY010000298.1, on the reverse strand, counting down.
GCCACAGAGGAGCAGCCCAGTGCCGGCCAGGGGCGACGGAGAAGCACACGGGCCCGGGCACAAGACGGGAGGTCACTCCAGGCTACAAAGAAGTGCAGTGTGGAACAGGCTAATGGATGGACCTTGGAGACGTCATGTCGAGTGAAATAAGCCAGAAACAGAGGACAAATTCTGTTTGATGTGTCTTATACAAACTACTTAGAAAAAGCAAATCCATCAAGACAACAGAGCAGTGGTGACCAGGGGTGGGGGGCAGATGTGCTGACAGTGAGCTGTGGTTTGGGATGATGAAAACAGCCTGGATATAGAGAGCGGTGCGAGTCACACAGTTTCATCAGCGTCAAAGAACTAGCCCCTTAAAATGGTTAAAATTATTTTTCTTATGTATATTCTACCACGACTTAAATTATCTAAAATATTTAATTTAAAATTTGCTAGCAGAGCATTGCCCGAGGAGTCCCGACCCCTCCCTCGGGGGGGCGTGGACCCCCAGCGGCCACTCCGGCCACCGGCTTCACCTGGGCCCGGCAGACTCCGGGTGGCCGCCCGTGGGGGACCTGAGGGGCTCGGCCCCCACCGGCGCCGCCCTCCCCCGCAGCCCCCTTAGCCCTCGGGGAGCCAGCGGGGACCCTACCCCCCTACGGCTCACAGGAGGGGCTCGGGGGCTTCGGCAGACGCCCACTGTTCCCCGAGTCCAGCCTGGCTCGCTCCTCCCCTCCGCGGCCGGGTCCCTCAGGAAGGGGCGGCTGGTCCCAACCCCCGGGAGTCTCCATCACCCCAGGTCGGAGACCCCTGGAAGAGCTCTTTCGCGGTGGTGGTGGGGAATGGGGGGGCAGGAGCACAGAACACGCTCTTCAGGGGCTCTGCGAAGGAAGGAAAGAAACAGGTACACTGGACAGACGACAAGGCGGGGGGGCCCGGGCTGCTGGGGGTGGGTGCCAGAGGCTGGAGGCGGGGGTGTTGCAGAACTTTTCATCGCCTTTTGTTGTTTCGGGGTGGGGGAGATGAAGGCTCGTGGGAGTGCCCCAGGGTTGAAGAAGGAAGCACCACAGACTCAAGAAAGGGGGACACTTCCCTTGGGAAGCAGAGCCCAGTTCCCGGCTTAGGGGAGGGGGGATGTGGGGCGGGTGTGGGAGTGCGGTTGTCTCCGGACGACCGCACCTCGGGATGCCACGTGCCCTCCTGGGCCCCGGCTCCAGCCCCGCGTGTTGCTCTCGGGCTTCCACCTCCCGCTCGCGCACGTGGACCGCAGCCCGGCCGCGGGATTCCTCGCGCAGGACCCTGATTGGGCTAGCCTGGGTCACGTGCCACCCCATCAACCAATCACATTGAGGGTGGGAGAAGCCAGGTGTCCCCGGCCAATGGGCTTGCAGGGCCTGCTGCACCCCAGGGTCCTACCGGGGCAGGGCGGGCTCGGTCCTCGAGTCGCCTTCTTACGCTAAGTCCCGCGCATGCGCTCTGGCAGCCAATGTGGCGCGTTGGCGGAGCAGCTTTTCCCGCCCCCCTGCTCCGGCGGCCGGGACCCCCGCCTGGGCCTCCCCCAGCCCCGCCTCTGCCTCATCTGGGAATCGCTCCTGGCCGCCCCACTGGGCGCAGTCCCTGGGGTCTCCCGGGTCACCCTAGTCGGTGACTGCGCCCCCGGCACCCCCGGACCCCCTCGGACCCCTGCCTATTCCCCTGCCCTCCGCGCCTCCGCGCTGCGCTCTCCCGCGCCCCGCCGGGTGCCTGCGCTCTCCTGCCCTGGGCTGGCCCTGGAGAGGGGCACGGAGTGGCGGGACTGGGGGCTACCGGCCCGGGCTCTGCGCCCGTCCCCTTGGGGCCAGGGGAGGTCACGCTCCCTGCCTGGGACGGCGCATTCCGTTGGCGGGTGGGAGCAGGGCAGGGGCACGGCAGGGCTTCGGCCTTGACATGGAGGAGTCAGAAGGCGAGGCTGGGGCCCTCCCCGGGGGGCTGGTGGCCTTGGCAGGTCCTCCGCCCCCACCCCCGCCTGCTTCCCCTCCCTCCCCCTCCCTGGGCTGCCACCCAGGAGGCCCCCGGTGGCGGTGGGCTGGGGTGGGAAGACCTGCTCCCCGCTCTGTGTGGGAGGAGTCCAGGAAGGCCCCGCCCCACCCCACCGCTCTTCGGCGCGCGATCTCCTCTCCGCTGCTACCCTGCCAATCCTGAGGAGGGCAGAGGGGGCACTGGCACTGTCCCTTGGGGCGCGATGGGCGCATAGAGAGGTGTGTCTGGGCCGGCCCTGGCCGCCTCCTTCCTGCCGGCGGGGACTGGCAGCTGAACTGATGGGGCCTTGGCGTCCCCTGTGGGTGCTGCTCACGCTGCTGAGAGCCCTCCAGAGCCAGACCCCAAGCCCGGTGCCCAGCAGGGCCACAGCCAGGGTCACGCCCAGGCTGGTGAGCTTCCTGCCGGGGAAGGTACGGGGGCTGCCCGGCAGGGGGAGGGCAGTGGGCGGTGCCAGGGCCTGGGGAGAAGGGAGAGGGGCGAGCACGGGGACGCGGGCCCCAGTGTTGTGCAGGCCGGTGGGCACGGCAGGGGGTTCAGCCAGGGCCACCCTGCTCTCAGGGACCTGATGGACTAGCCTGGGTCCCACACTCCCGTCCCTACCCCACCCATCCCCACGAAGAGAAACAGCTTCAGCTCCTCGGCACAGAGGAAGAAACGGGCTCAAAGGGCCGGCCACCTCTCGGGACCCCTGCCCCCATTTCCCTGCCAGACTCGGGGTGCCCTCCCTGGCCTGGTGTCCTCCAGCTCCTGCCCAGGCCAGGGGCCCAGGCTGGGACCCCACCCTGCCTGGCAAGAGGGCTCCTGGCTACAAGAAAGGGCTGCGGGGGGTGCCGGCAGGGTCTCGCCAGCCCTCCCCGTGCAGTTCCAGGGGGAGTGGTTCGTCCTGGACCTGGCAGGAACCTCCTACAGGAAGGAGAACCGGAGAGTGCTGACTCCGTACACTGTGACTTTCGAGCTAAATGACGACAACAGTTATGGAGTGTCATATGCCATGACCCGGTGAGTGGCTGTCCCAGCTGTTCTAAGCAGTAGAGGACCCCGGACCCATATCTCAAGGAGCTAGCAGCCCACTTTCAGGCACATCCTGGGCTGCAGTGCCATGTCCCCCACCCCCACCCCGAGACCCTCCCTCTAGTACCGACTCTGCACAGGCTGCCTGATGGCTGTGACTCCCAATGACAAAGCTGTCTCAGAGTACTGTGTGTAAAACCTGGAGGCAATGGGGTCCAACTCGGCTGATCACAGAGAAGTTGTGGGTCTGTGGATTTCAGGCATAGCTGGATCCAGGAGCTCAGCTGCTGGGAAGATCTGGGAAGATCTGACTCACCCAGCTTGGGGCAAGGGGCTCATTAATTGGGAGGCAGGGGACAGTGCCTCCAGCAGGAACATGCAGCCTTACCCCAAAGCCCTCTGGGCAGGGTCCCCTCAGGCCGGGCACCACAGTGAGTGGGTGACAGAGGTGAGGGCAGCAGCACTGCCCGACAGGGGGTGTTGGGCCCCCGAGCCTGCTCCCACACCCCCGAGCCGTGGCCTCAGCTCCTGCCCAGCTCAGCCAAGTCCAGTCTCCAGAGGCGGCGCCGCTGCCCGGACACATGCACCCTCCAGCACCATCTGTCCCAGCAGCTTCAGGTCCTTTTCCAGGCCAGCTGTTGGGGTGTGGGCGGGTGGGTCCTGTGACAGGTCAGCCACCCCAGCTTCTGGCTCCTGGGACTGTCCGCTTCTTTCCCCCGCCTGTGCAGCAGGGGCCAATGCTGTCAAGCCTGGTCGTACACACTGACGCCATCCGGCCAGCCCGGGCACTTCACGGTGGACCTTGGTAGGCGAGGCCTCCCTGGTGGGCAGAGGCGGGGGACCAGGCCCGGGCCGAGGGCTGACGGCCACCTGCACCCCCAGAAACTCAGAGCTGGAGTGTGGAGGTCCAGGTGTTCCACAGCGACTACCGCTCGTTCGCCGCCATCCTCTCCCGCAGGGTCTCCCGCGGCCAGGAGGTCCTCAGGGTCAGCCTGCTGGGGGCGCCCCTCCCGGTGACTGCCAGACCCTGGGGTGAGATGGACAGGGCCCCTGGGCCGGCCTTCACCCAGCACCGTGCTGGGGCCACCTGTGTCCGGGTCACAGGGAGGTCATGGGCGCTGCGGCCGGAGGCGATGGACAAATTCATCTGTTTGACCAGAGCCCACCACCTGTCCAATGGCAATACCGTCTTTCCCGAAGTGATTGGTAACAGGGCTTGCAGTAGCGGGCAGCTGAGGGTCGGCCCTGAGAGCCCGAGTGGTGGGCGTGGGTGGTCCAGAGGTGGGGGCTGTGCAGCCTCCGAGAGCTCCAAGGGCCCGAACCTGGAGCTCCGCCTGAGCCAGACGGGGCGTCCCTGGCTCCTTGGTCTCTACCACCCCACCCCACCCCACCCTGGGCCACCCTCTCCTCTCCCCTCCCCCACCCCTGCATCTCCCATCCTCTGGCTGACTCTCCCCTCTGGGCAGTTTGGATCCCGGCTCTGGACTCCTGTTGAAGAGGATGAGCTGCCCCGCCCTCTGCTCCGCCTTCATCCCTGCCCCCCCACCGTGAAATAAAGGCTCCGTGTGGACCCAGAGCTTGAGCAACCTCGGCCTCGGGGCGGTGGAGGGCCCAGCAGGCCCCTTGGTGCCAGGCCCCACGCCTGGCTGCTTGCGCCTGGCACCCCGCTCTCTCTGCGTGTTGGGGGGTACCATGGGGGGGTCTCTGCACATCCCTGTGGGTCGTAAAGGTCACTCCCAGGCTCCTCCCCTCCTCCCTAGGCCCCGCCCCCAGTGGGCATGGCCCAGAGCCAGGGCTGCCCTCCAGTGGGAGCCACACGCCTTGGCACCCTCGGCCCTGTGAGCTCCCCAGGCCGTGCCCGCCGGGCTGAGTGGCAGCCAGTGTGGGTACCTCCCTGCTGAACGAGCAGACGGACGGGTGGGGATCAGGGGTGGGCAGGTGGGGTGAGGGCTGGCAGGAGCAGGCTCTGCCCATTCCCAGGGCCCCTTGTCTCGAGGAGTGAGAGCGCTGGGTCTTCGTCTGCCCCGGCCTCCAGCTGTCCCCCAACATCAGGGACGAGCACAGCCTGGGGTGGGAATTCTGCCCCTTGACAGGGCGGCTGGGGGGATGCTGTGGCCACTTGTTCTGCCCTCAGAGGAGGTCTGCAGGGGGTCAGGGCAGAGCCTGGGGGCAGCGGAGGGACAGGGCGGGGAGGCTGGGGCAGAGGATGGGACAGGGCGGGGAGGCTGGGGCAGAGGAGGGACAGGGCGGGGAGGCTGGGGCAGAGGCTGGGGCTGCCAGGTGGTAGGGACCGGGCTTCACAGCCTGGGCTGGGCTCGAGGACCCCAGGCTGTCTCCTGGGCTTTGCGCAGCTCTGGTGTGCCCAGGGCTCCATCTGGCACAGCCACAGCTGGTTCCCCAGCAGGGCAGGGCTAGTGCTGCCAGCAGCCAGGGCCCTGCCCAGAGGAGCGAAGCTTGGCTCCCGTGATGTGGTGACGAGGAACCGGGCCTGGGTCTGGGCTGGGAGCCGCCAGGTCGTGGCTGCATCTTCTGGCAGAAGGTGCCACGTCTGGTGGTCCTTCCTGGTCATGCCGAGGGTGGGTGACCCCACCACAGGGTGGGCCTGCAAAGGTGGGGCCTCGCTCGCGCTGCCTGGCTCCTCCTCCTCGCCCCAGCCCGGCCACTGCTGGTTTAGGGCCTCAGTGTCCACGTGGACGAGGCTCTGCCTGATGTTCTTCCACAGCCAGGCCTCCAGGAGGGGCTCTCGGGGGGCCTCAGCCGGGCAGGGGACGGAGGCTGAGTGGGGTCTGACCTGGGACCCAGGGAGACTCAGCCTGGGACCCCCAGGCCCTCCTGAGGACCCCTATCTGCCCTGTGAGAGGTTCGCTTCATTCCTCTGTGCCGAGGAGGTGACTGAGACTCAGGGAAGCTGCGGCCCACCGCCAGCCCTTCCTGCAGCCCCGGAGGCCCCTGTGGCTTCCCCTCGGGCCGGCAGGCGGTTCCAGAGCCCACTGCAAGGTCACGGCCTTGGGGAGTGGGGGCCGCAGGGCTGAGGGTGCCCCCTCCTCCTCCCACAAAGCCACGGAGTGGCCCAGCACCAGCCTCCTGGTGCTGGAGACAGGCTGCAGGCCCGGCTGGATCCAGGGCCCCAAACACCCTCTGCTCCCCTCCGGGTGGTCCTGCAGGCCGTCTCCCTCCTGGTGGCTGCCTTAACCCTCCCCCACGCAGCCCCCTCTGTCCTGTTCCCACAGCCAAGGATGTTTGCCCAGAGGGGACTGCAGCCCAGGGGCCCTGATGCCGGGAACAGAGCCAGGGGCAGTAGCTCCCCTGCCCTCGGCCGCCTGCTGGAGCTGTGCCAGAGGGCTGAGTCGGGGGCAGTCCTGGTGGCCTCTGGTCCCCGAGCCTGAGCACAGCCCTTCGGCCCCTCCCCTCCCCTGCCCCCGGGGCGGTGTCCCCTTCTCTGCCTCTGCTCCTGGAACCATGAGCTGTCCAGGGCGGGGCTGGGAGCCGTGAGGTCCGCAGCCTGGACGTGCGGCCTGGGCAGGCGAGGAGGGACCCGGCACGGAGCGTTTTCTCATGGTGGGAGGACGGGGCAGGGCAGCACCATGTGTGGCTTGGAACTGGCCCCACCAGTGGTCGCCGCCCCCACAGGCTGAGCTGGGCCAGCCAGAGCCCGGGGACCCAGGAGGGCATGTGGCATCTTGGGGTGCGGTGGTGGAGGCGTATGTCCCCACTGGGGAGGGGAGCCTGAGGGTGAGGCCAGTGGGGACGCCAGCCATCCTCGGGGAGCTGGGGAGCCTGCCTTCAACCCATCACCACCACCATGGAAACCCACAGAGCTGCCGGCAGGGTTGTCTTTTACGAGTGGGGCTCAGGATTTCCGGGGCATGGGCTGCGACCTTGTTTCTGAAAAGCTGCCCCCACAGGAGCCCAGTGTTGAGGATGGGAAGCAGCCCCCTCCCCACGTGGTCTGGGGCTGAGCGGGGCCCCTGGGGTGGGGTCCAGGCCATCTCCCAGCTGCTCCCCTGTGCCCCTCGCCCCTCGCCAGGCGCTGGGCGTCCCGGGTCTCTCCTGATGGGCTTCTCCAGCCCTGAGGCCCTACTTCCCGCATGCCCACGGAGGGCCCCAGGGTGAGTGTGTGTGACACCACGTCACCAGCCCAGACCCTCCCTGGAACCCCGGCCACCTCCCCACATCTCCACATGCACGACAGCTGGCCCGACCCTGGGGGGCGCCTCTCCCCACCCCCGGCCCCTCTTGCCTGCCCCTTGCAGCCAGCCCTGCTGTCGGTCTCCCCAGCTCTTCCTTGGAAGCAGACGCAGACCCCAACTCATTCCGGAGCCCTTGCACCTGGCCACCCCCCTCCGGGCTGCAGACACGCCTGCTCCCCCTGGCAGCCCGACTGCTGCCCCTCGGCATGGGTCACCCATGGGGGTGTTTGTCTTCTGTCCCCCAGACCCCGTGCCCCAGGAGGATCGGGGTGTCGTCGCCTCTCACCCCAGAGTCGCCTGCTCTGGGCTCCAGCCCAGCACCTCGTGGGCTCCTGGCTACGCGGAGGGATGAGTTGTTCCGGGAAAGGCCGTTGGTTTTGTGTTTTGGACTTTAAATGGGCCTTATTAATTCCACACAACAAAGCACAGCACCCCCCTGGGAGCGCTCAGCCGGGTGAGTTTTGGCAGTCGTGGCCCTCCGCGCGCCCACTGCCCACGACGGGGTTCCGTCTGTCCATCTCCCCCAACTGCCGCCTCAGCCTCGGCTCCAGGCAAACCCTCAGCTGCCTTCGGTCACCTTAGCGTGGATTTTTCCCAGAGTTTTCTATGAACATACGGTGTGTGTGCGCTTTTGTATCTGGCTTCACACGCTCAACACAGTTCATGCTGCTGTGTGCCGGCGGCTCCTTTCCTCGCCGAGTTGCATCCTGTGTGTCACTGTGGCACAGCGGGTTCGTCCATTTACCAGTCGACGGATCTGGGGTTGTTTCCGGGTTGGGGCTGCTGAGAATAAAGCTGCTGTGAACACTTGCAGGCCTGTCTTTGTGTGGATGGAAGGTTTCATTCTCCTTGCACGATAAATACCCAGAAGTGGGATTACCAGATCGTGTGGTAAACCATGTCTAACTTTATACAGAACTGCCAGCCCTTTCCAGAGCAGCGGTGTCATTCCACACCCCCACCTGCTGCCTTTCTGTGGGTCTGTGTGTGCTCCCATCTGCGGAACCTCAGTGGAGGTAGCGCACACCCTGCTGCTTGAGCGCTTCCTGCTGCCCAGTGCGTTTCCCAGGGACGAGGATGCCCGCGTGGAACCCCCTCAAGTGCAGCCACCAGTTCCAGAAACTGGGCGTTGATAGAAAGCTCACAGTCTGTATTCCAGCTTTCTCCTGTGCCCCAATAACGTCCCTTTGGGCTTCTCTACCCCCTTGCTACATCCCTTCCAGGGTCATGGGTCGCCTTTAACTGTCGTCATCTCTCTCGTTGCTCTTTCCTTTCGAGAGCTGCTCCAGGCCACAGCATAGGGGCCTCCCTGCTCCTTTCTGCTCCTGCGTCTCCTCTCGGGCATGTGCGTGGCCCTGGGCACCCCCTTGTGTACACATCCGAATGCCCCCTTCCCTGGGAAAGTTTCCTCCCCTCCTGTGGCCGCAGTCCCTGGCCCTGCAGCAATTGCCTGCCTTCCTGCCATGCCCTGTGGGAGAGCTGGGTGACGCCTTCTCCACACGGGCAGGGGCGGGGACAGCCAGTCCCTCAGGCCTGTCTGAGGATGTGCTTGAGGGCCACCTGCTCCTTCGGGAACCAGGGCCAGGGGTCCCCACTGGGGGCGCAGGCTGGGGGCCATGGGACAGGGCCAGACAGGGTACCACGAGATTCTCCCGCTTTTAAGTGGCCTTTTCTTGGCTTGGCCTCACCCTGTTGCTGCAGTGCTTTAACTGTGCTCTGGAGCGTCAAGAAAGACGTTGCTGCCAGTTCTAGCAGGTTGTTCAAAGCTTCTGCAGGGACGGAGCCCTGGAGCGTGTGGCTCTGCCATCCTGACTGGGGCAGGGCTCAGAGGTCACTTTCGTGCATGGTGTGAGGTAGGGGTCGGGGGCACGCGCATTTCCAGTTGTCCCAGCGCTGCAGGTTGAAAAGATTATCCTTTCCCCATTGAAATTCTTTGGCACGTTTGTTGAGAATCAAGTGACCATATATGAGGGGATCTCGTGCTGAGCCCCGTTGGCCTGTGGCTCCCCCTTGACCGTCACACTGGCGTGGCCACACTGTGGTTCAGAGTGAGCCCTGAGATCGAGTGCTGTGTGTCCCCACAGGTGCTTTTACAGAGTCGCTTTGGCAATTCGAGGTCCTTTGTGTTTCCATATAAATTTTAGAATCAACTTGTCAAGTTTCTATTTTTAAAATAGCTTGCTTGGACTTCTAATGGGATTGTGTTGAAGAGAAAAAATTGACAATAGTCTTCCAATCCACCAGTGTGAAATACCTCTCCACTGGTTCAGAATTACTTGAATTTCTCTCAGCAACATTTTATAATTTTCAATGTAAGGTCTTGCACATTTTGTTAAATTTATCCCTTAGTATCCCATGTGTTATTATTCTATTGTAATTAGTATTTTTAATTTAATTTCCAATTCTTTCAAGTATATAGAAACACAATTGAGTTTTGACCTTATAGCCTGTGACATTGCTAAACTTGAAATGCTTAGGTATAAATTTGACAAAAGTGGATAAGATCTACAAAACATTGCTGAGAAAACTTATGGAGCATCTAGATAACTGGTGAGATAGCCATCTTCATAGTTGGGAAAACTCAATATTGTTAAGATGTCAGTTCTCCCCCAAATTGATCTATGGAATCAATGCAATCTTAATTTCATCAGGGCTTGTTTTTTTTTTCCTTAGAAATTCATAGGCTGATTCTGAAATTCATATGGGAATCTGAAAGACCTGGAATAACCTAAACAACTTTAATAAAAATGAACAAAGTTGGAGGGAGAGCTAACCCTGCCTGATTTCGAGGCTGCAGTAATCAAGACAGTGCGGTGTTGCTGATAAGACAGACAAATAGAGCAACAGAAAGGAATAGAATCCAGAAAAAGGCTCCACATCTGTGTGGATTATTGACAAAGATGCAAAGGCAAGTAACTGTGGATTATCTTTCCCACAGTTAGTTCTGGAACAGTTACACATCCTTATGTCAACAAATGAACATTGAACCATACACAAAAATTAACTCAAAATGGATCATAAATTTAAATATAAACCTAAGACGGTAATGCTTCCTCAAGGAAATTGGAGAAAATCTTTGTAATCTTTGGTTAGGAAAATATTTCTTAGATACTACACCAATGCACAATCTATTTTCCTTCCACATTTGTTATAAACACCAAAATTCATTTTATTACTCTTCTTTAAACAGGTAAAATCTTTTCAAGACATAAAACCACAAGAAAGAAGTGTTTCATATTTACTCATATATTTACCATTTCAAACAATCTTCATTATTAAATGTGGAGCCAAGGTTCCATCTGGTATTATTTTCTTTCTGTCTTAATGTTTCTTCTTCTGCAGTTTGGCTGACAATAAATTCGACTAGTTTTTATTTGTGTGAAAAAGTTTTTATTTTGTCTTCATTTTTGAAGGACTTTTTTTTTCTGAATACAGAATGCCAGGTTGACCGTTTTCTTCCCTCAACACTTTAAAGACAGTTTTACTTTGCCTTGTTGCAGAGTCTCTGACAAGAAGTCTGCATCATTTTTACTTTGTTTCTCTATGTGTAGTATCTTTTTTCTCTGACTGCTTTGAAGATTTTCTATGTATCACTTACTTTCAGCAATTTGTTTTTAATAAGCCTTGATGTGGGTGTGTTTTTGTTTATTTATTTATAGTAAAGGTTTATAGTTTCTAACAAAATTAGAAAATTTTTGGCCATTTGGTCTTCAAAAGATCCACCCCCTTCTCTCCTTTTGGAATTCCAATTACATGTTAGACTTCTTAGTATTGTGCTGCAGGTATTGAAATTGTCTTCATATTTTTCATTCTTTTTCTTCTCTCTGTGCTTCATCTTTTATGGATTCTATTTCTATGTCTTCAAATTTACTGATATTGTTTTGTAGTGTCTAATATGTTTTAGTCTCATCCAATGAATTTTTCATTTCTGTTATTGTGCTTTTCATCCCTAGAAATTTCATTTGGCCCTTTTTCATGACCTCCTTACTTGTTTTTCCACATGTTCTTTCTTTTGTTTAAATGCTTAAAAAAGAAAGCCCATTTGCAGTCCTTGCCTGCTGCTTCTCCAAGCTCTGCCATTCTGGGTCTGTTTCTAGGGACTGATTTTTCTCCTGGTTATGAGTCACATTTTCCCATTTCTTGTAATCTTTGATTAGATGCTGGGCATTGTGTATGTTATATTATTGTCTGTATTTTGCTGCTTCCTTTAATGAGCATCAGGCAGATAAGTTACTTGTGGGTCCATCTGATCCCTTTAGGCCTGTTTTGAGGCTTCCCTTGAGTGAGTCTAGGTAGCCTGCGTTCCAGGGACAGCTGGGTTGTGACAACCCTGGTGTGCCGGTTTGAATGCATTATGTCCCCCAAATGCCATTATCTTTGATGTAATCTTGTGTGGGAAGACATATCAGTGTTGATTAGATTGTAATTCTTGGGTGTTTCCATGGAATGTGCCCCACCCAACTGTGGGTGAGATCTTTCATTGGATAGTTTCCATGGAGGTGTTGGCCCCACCCATTCAGGGTGAGTCTGAATTAAATTACTGGAGCACTGTATAAGATTGGACAGAAGGAGTGAGCTGCTACAGCCAAGAGGGACACTTTGAAGAAAGCATAGGAGCTGCAGATGAGAGACAGTTGAAGATGGCCGTTGGAAACAGACTCTTGCTCCGGAGAAGCTGAGAGAGGACAAATACCCCAAGTGCAACTAAGAGTGACAATTTTGAGGAACTGCTGCCTAGAGAGGAATGTCCTGGGAGAAAGCCATTTTGAAACCAGAACTTTGGAGCAGACACTATCCACGTGCCTTCCCGGCTAACAGAGGTTTTCTGGACACCATTGGCCATCCTCCAGTGAAGGTACCCGAATGCTGAAGTGTTACCTTGGACACTTTATGGCCTTAAGACTGTAACTTCATAACCAAATAAACCCCCTTTTATAAAAGCCGATCCATCTCTGGTGTTTTGCCTTCCAGCAGCATTAGCAAACCGGAACACCTGGCGTCCCAATAAACGCACCTGGTGGGCATCAGGGACCCTTCGCTCTGACTTTTGAGTCTTGGGGCTCACTCTGACATCTTCTCTCCATGTGAGCTTTGGGGACTGCTCAGCTTGTCGGTGCCCACTCTTTCTACACCCAGGCCCTGCAGTGTCACCCTAAACCAAGGAGTGCAGCACTCAGAAAGCCAAGGGCCCTGAGCTCTGTTGAAAATTGACCCCCAAGCATATCAGGTCCTAACCCCTGAACATGTGAACTTCAGCTTATGCGGCAAACAAGACTGCAGGTGTGAGATAGGCAATTGTTCCAGGTAACCAGGTGGGCTGTAAACGCAGTCACAGGTGTCCTCTAAGCGGGCATACTAAAGGGAGGTGCTCCGCTGCTGGCTTTGATTTGGAGAACGGAGTGCAAGGACTGCTCTTTAGAAGCTGGAAAAGGCGAGGAAACGGCTTTTCTTCATGAGCCTCCAGAGGGTGGGCGGCCTGCTGACCCCTTGACTTCAGCCCCGGGAAACTCGTTTCTGGCCACTGGCCTCCAGATCCGAGAGCGAGGGAGGGTGCCATTGAAGCCGCCAAGCTCGTAGGATATTTGGTGCATTTTCGGAACCCCTCAGGACGGCTCCCTTCTCTCGGGGACGCTGCCCCACACTTCCCGCTGCCGCTGCCTTCCCGGACCCTCATCCCCTGTCCCTGAACTCAGTGACACCATGGGGCCTGCTTGGGTTCCTTTCCCCTGCAGCCAGGAAGGCCCCTGCAGGCCGCGAGCCAGGTGGGCACAGAGCGCCTCTCGCTCGCATCTCTTCTCCCGGCTCTGGTCCTGCAAGGCCTCCCATCCGCTGCCGGGAAACCACTGCCTAATCATCCCATCGTTTCCAGTGTGTACAGCAGAAAGGCAAATCCAGTTCTTGTTCCATCGTGGTGAGACGTGGACATGGCCTCCTCTTTGAACTTTCTCATCTTAATAACTTTCTCTTTCTGGAAGTTGAGGTTTTTTTTAATAGATATTATCTGAAGTGATGGCAATTTTGCTTCCTTCCCCCAAGTTGTCCTGCCTCTAATTTCTGTATTTTGCCTTAGATTGGTTGTGGTGAAAGCATTTTTTGAGCTGGCTGGAAATGATGGAGTGGGATCCACTCTGGGCAGGGGGGCCGCAGGCAGCAGGAGGTGCAGCTATTCGGGGCGGTGGGGGAAGGAAGTGATAGGTGTTCTGAGTTGACAAACATTTCTGAGAACACAGAGCCAGGAGAAGTAAGTGGGCAGCAACAAGTCCTTCTGCATTTCTGTGGCCTGGTGCACGCCCGGCTCTGCTTCCTGTGTCCAGCTGTTGGGGGGTCGTAAGGGCTGGGGGTGAGTGAGCCTGGCAGGCTGGTCGGGCTGCAGGCGGTGGGAGGTGGGGGCTTGTGGGGCCTTGGCCTGCCACTGGCCTCAGATAATGTGTCAGGTGACAGCCCAGCCCCTGCCTGTCCACACGCGGTGCAGCCGAGGGCAGCTGTCCCCTCTGCAGAGCAGGCCTGTCCACCCCCCAGCTGCCCTTGTGAGGGGCAGGGTGCTGGGCCTGTGGGGTTCCCTCCGGGGACAGAGGAAGAGGGTCTCCACCCCCTGGTGACAACTGGATGTGCTCCGCTGCTGTCCTGTCCTGACACCCTGGTGGTGACAACCCAGGGGCTGAGGGGTCAGAGGGAGCAGGCCGCCCCCTGGACCCACGGTGTGGCAGCTGACCGGGCCCCCGCCCCTCCGCCTGCAGCCAGCTCCCGGCATCTCTCCAGGTGACACCACCCTGTGGAGACAGCTCAGCCCTGGCCGGTAGATGGAGGGATGAGCTTCAAATCCAGCAGCCAGGCCCCGGCTGGCCTTGGCTCCCCGCTCAGACCCACGGCCGGGGGCTGGAGGGAGCTGGTGAGGACGCCCACTGCCCAGCTGGACACAGGCACGGTCACAGGTGGTCTTCGACCGGATCAGTGGCCGCCTGAAAGCCTTGTCAGCTCTCTGGTCTCTGACCAGTGGAAATCCTGTGAAACTGCAATGGCTCAGCCCTGGGCTGGCCTTGGTGAGGGGCCCAGGCAGCTGCGTCCAGCCCACCAGCCCCCAGGCTCCTGGGCAGGTGCTGCAAGGCCCGTGCCCTGTGCCTCCAGGCACCACGAACTCGGAGGGCCTGGCCCCACCTTGGCCAGCTCATCCCCTCACCACAGGCAAGGGATTGGGGGTGGCGGTGGGGACAGTGGGTCAGGGCCTCAGACACGGTCACACATGGGCCCGGTAGATGTGTGTGATCCGAGCCAGATGTCCTCTGTCTTCACCCCAGGACCACAGCCTCAGGGTCTGCAGAGCCTGTGGCCCTCGGAGCGGGCAGGTGAAGGGCGAGCGGCTCTGCCACCACCACAGCAGGGTGGCCTTCAGAGGCCTGGGGCTGGGGTCGCAGGTCACAGGGTTAGGACCCCTGTGGGCCTGGTGCTTTGCCTGAGCCTCCTGGGGCACCGAGGAAGGGAGAAGCCAGGGCCAGCGGGAGCAGGGGCAGGAGGGTGCTGAGGAGCTGGTGAGGGTCAGGGGCCAGGGTGCCCATGTGTGTGCGTGTGTGTGGGGGTGTCTCAGCAGGCACCTCCCCCTTCCCTCACGCTCTGACAGAAGGTGCCTTCCCAGGCTGAGGAAGCTTCTCCACGTGCCTCTGCCCAGGCTGGTGCCCTCCACCCACACATGTGCACACCACACAAGCACACACAGTGAGAAACATGCACACACGTGCACACCTGACTGCCCCTCCCAGCCACTCCCGTGTGGTGCTCCCCCGCCCACTCGCTCGCCCTGCTGCGCATCTGCGGTGGCCGTGGGGACACCCTCCAGACAGGGGTGGGGTGGGGGATGAGGAGGTGCACTCACAGGGAGGTTCTGTATGCTTTCTGCACCCCCATCCTCATGGTACAGACCAGGAAACTGAGGCACACAGGCCAAGGACTCAAGAGGCCAGCCTCCTGCTGCCTGAAGCTGTGCCTTCACCCCAGAACTGAGGGGTCCAGGAAGCTGCCTGACTGTGGCGTGGAGGATTTGTCTGGAGCAGGTGGCCAGAGGGGGGGGACAGAGCTGTCCCTGGGGGGGTTGGAGCTCTGGGTCTGCAGTAGACTCTAAAGGCTGCACGTGGTATGATTCATTTATGCAAGTTCCACAACCACCAAACACCCTACAGTGACATAAATTAGATCCCTGGTCACGGGGGGTGAGGGGTATGGGTGGGATTGAGTGCAAACAGGTGTTCTGGAATGTACTATATCTTGATTCTGGTTGTGTTTACACAGCTGCATATGTTTGTCAAAACTCACTGAATTGCACAATTGAAAGGTGTGCATTTTAAAACATGTCAAATATACCTCAATTGAGTGCATTTTTCAGAAACGAAGATGAAATACAGACTTTTTTTGAGACAAACACAAGTGGAAGGAATTCACCGCTAGCAGAGGATCCGTGGAGGAAAAGAAGCCAAGCAAGCCCTGCAGCCGGAAGGAGAATGACGGATGCTCAGGGGTCCAGGAAGCGGCGAGGAGCAGAGAAGGCTGGATGCAGTGGTCCTGAGCTGCCTGGGACCCAGGGAAACACCACCAGGGTGGCTCTAGGAGGCAATTGTTTAGAATTAAAATACACGGCAAAGACATGCAAACCCTCCTAGTGCACAAGTGGAGCTGAATTTTGCGGACATTGCCTGGAAGAGAAGCGCTCATTTATATCAGACATCAAAGGTCAAAGGTGGCCTCTAAGTTAACTTCTAAAAGAACAGTAAAAAATTAAACTAATAAAGAGCGACACGGATATAGTAAATTATTTAATCCAACAGGAGGCAAGGAAGGAGGGAAAGGGGCCGGAACAGGGGACGAAGGACACACCCTGGGGAGAGGTGACGGCAGAGACCTTGGGACGCAGGCTCCCGCCCGCAGGGCCAGGTCCCAAGGCCACCGTGCCCGCCAGGCACCGACGCGAGGCCCAGCTGCCTCTCTCGAGCCCCTGTGGGGTCCCTGATGGCCAGCACAGGCCCTGCTCGGGGAGTGGGTGGGCTTGGGGGTGCATGCTGTGCCCACCACCCTGCAGACCCACAACCCCCACCGCCAGCCAGGGCAGGCCACTGGGTCTGGGGACTCGGCACACACGGGGCCCGCAGGCTGCCGGCCGAGTGCGACTTGAGATGCCAAACCCCTCACCCCACCCTGGACGACCTCGGGCAGCATCCAGCACAGCAGGACGTGTGGGCCCCGGCCCCGACAACCCCACTCTCAGGAGCACCCGAGCGACGGGAGGTCACAGGGGCGCAGAAACCGGAGACCCTGTGGGGCCTGCAGGGTGCAGGGTGGGGGGCTGCCTAGGGGTGCCCGTGTGGCCGTGTGTTTACACAGCAGAAACTAACAGTGAGCGGGACACGCATGCCACAGACCACGGGTGAAGCTTGTGATTAGGAAGTGCTGAAAGCTGCAAAGCTAACCGAGGCCCTGGATGTCAGGGTCAAGGACGACTTTGGGGAGGGGGCGGCCGTCGGGGGGCCGAGGGGCTGCAGGGTGGCCTGTTTCTTGACCCTGGCGCTTATGCAGACGTCCCCCCTCGGTGCTAGTTCAGGGGGCTGCACATAGCTCATCTGCGCGTCTTGCCAGATGCACATTAAACTCCGGTTAACGAGCTGTGAGGGAAGAGGAAACAGGCCACACTCTGGGGACGGAAGCCGGGGCCCCGCAGCTCCTCCACCCACGGGGAGGAAGCTCGGCCGCTGGAGCTCTCTATTCCAAGAAATCCTCTTTCAACAGTGAAAGCAAAATGAAGACCTTGCCTGGCCAAAAAACAAGAGCAAAACAAAAACCCTGAGAGAATGTCCCACCAACACCCTCTCTAAATAAAATTCTGTAGGATCTGTCAGGTAAGAGGAAATACTCCAGGTGAGGAAGCACAAAGAAAGCAATAGGTGTGTGGCTCACTCTACATCATTACTGTCTGTATAACACAGCCAGAATTATAATATTTAGGGGCTTAAATGCATCAACTTTTAAAACATGGGCCAGGAAGTTTTGAAATACAAGGCTAGTGTGAAAGTTCTTGTATTGTTTGGAAGGAGGGAAAAAGTATGAGTTTGACTTCGTTAAATTAAAGCCCCACACTGTAATGTTGACAACAGCCAATAAAAGAATATATCTATGCACACCTCCACACAAAATAAATATTTACTCCACCTTAGTAGGAAGGAAATAGTGAAATGATGAAAAAATAATCAATCCAAAAGAATTCTAGAAGAGAACAGATGGGAAAAATAAAATGCACAAAACAAAGTGGTACATTTAAACACCAATATGTTAGCTATTGCATTAAAAAGAATGTACCTCTTAAAAGAAAAAGCTGGTAAGACAGGATTTTTCAAAATCCATTATGTGCTATTTGCAAGAGAAACTGTCGCAGGGTAACGTCTGTATGAGGAATCTGATAATGTGATCTCTGATTCTTCCTCTCCAAGCGGCTCTCACGTGCCACCAGACGCTTTCTGTTCTGATAGTGAAGAGCCAGTTATTCCTTCTGATGCAGAAGCGTATAGAAGCAATCTTACCCCCAAACACTCAAGTACAACTTCAAATGATGAAAAGTGGGAAGGCCTCACTATAACAACTGGGACAGATGTTTCATATCCTTCAAGACCTATATTAGAAAACTATACTGAAGGAGAAGCTAAACAGCTAAAAGCTGTGAATCTTTTCAGGAAAGCAGAAAGACCTTCTTGACCTTCTTAGATATAGATAACATGTAACCACCTTGTCCTCTTAAAAAGAAAACAGAATGGGGCTGCAGCTGTTACTTCAATCACAAATAAGTTGTAAGTAATGCAACAAGGCTGAATATAGTTTTAATCAAATATATGCTGAGCAACATGATGTAATGGCTAAACTAATTATAGAATGAAATAAGCAAACTATACTAATGTTAGATATAAACAATAGTAATCTCTTCAATGTTTAGTTTTTGTACAAGTAAAAGGTGTGTTATATTGCTCTTACAGCAGTCATAGCTTAACTAGTAGAAATATTTTCAGTAAAGTTTTGCAAACATTCAAGGTTAAGTTTGAATCTCTGATAACGCTGTGAGTACCCTCCTTTGTTTTTGACTCACCCGTGGCTCACCACCCATGATTCAAACATAAAAATAGAGTATGACTTAATTGAATGCACCCTAAATCAAGGCTCTATAAATACTCTAACTCAGGCAGGACCAGTCTTCTGATCTCAAATCCAACTACATCTGGAAGGGACAGAAGTCCCCAGGCTTGGTAAAGTAGCAATTTATTTCTGCATTGTAAACTTGCTCCTTTAGTAAAATGTGTTGAAGTTGACTTCCTGTCTTGAGTGCTCTTTCCTTTTAAACTATTGTCTGTCCCTAGACTCTTAACTGAGTGGGAGGTTGCTTGATGAAGCCCAAACCATCTGAATCACGACCTGATGAAGCTCAGGCCTTTTCTGACTGAGATCACAGGTTTCAGGGGTAAAGAGTCGAAACTGTGACAAAATGTTTAAGACTTAGGAGTACAGTGAGATCAGGAATAAAAGAAAGGAAAAGCTTCCCTGGGTGATACTTGCCCAAGGAGAGCTGTGATAACATCAGCAAGGTATCACTAGAGATAAAAAGGTCATTTCCCAAGGAATACCCGAGAATTTTAAATTGTATGCAACTAATAATTTGGCCTCAAAATAATCAAAGCAAAAAGTAAGAGAATCCCGGGAGAAATAGACACACACACCACCATTGTGGGAGAATTTAATACACCAAACTCAGGAAATAACACAAGCCCAAAATCTCCATACGGCTAAAAGGGCCTCGAACGACTAGGTTAACAGCCCTCGAGATCGAGGGTGGGCACTGCCCTCCACAGCCGCAGACCACGCATTTGTTCTTAAGCACATGGGGACATCTTTGTCAGCAGCTTTGTTGAGGTGAAATTGACATACAATAAACTGCACACATCTATAAAGCGTACAGTTTAGGGTTTGGGCTTACGTGTAAGCTCATGGAACCGGCTCCATAAGTCAGGATAGCGAACACATCTGTCACCTCCAGCTTCTTTTTACCCCTTTGTCATCCCCCCACCCCACACTCCACCCCAGATCTGCTTTTTGTCACTGCAGATTAGTTGCATTTTCCAGAAGTTTCCATTAATGGTATCACACATTTACTTATTTTTGCCCAGCATCTTTCACTCAGCACTCTCTCACCATGCATTCCCTTTGTGCTTGTATCAGTACTTCATTCCTTTTTATTGCTGAGTAGTATTCCATCACATGGGCAGACTGAAATTTGTTTCTGCATTTCTCTGCTGATGAACACTTGGATGGTTCCCAGTTTCTGGCTATTACAAATAAGCCAAAAATTGACCAAAAGTAGACCATAAAGGAAGTCTCAACACATAGAAGAATTAAAATGTAAAAGAGCATTTTATCTAACCACAGAACAATTATTTAATCAACTTTTAAATGAAAATTTCCATCTATCCTCTAAACAAAGGATGAGCCACAGAAGAAATGGAAATTACAAAATATTTTTAACTTCAAATTGATACTTGTGAAATGCACCTGTGCTGGTTTGAAACTGTTATGTACCCCAGGAAATTCTATGTTCTTTAATGCAATCTTGTGGCGGCAGACTTACTATGCGTGGGATCTTTTGATTAGATTGTTTCCATGGAGATGTGACCCCCCCCATTCAAGATGGGTCTTAATTAGTTTACCGGAGTCCTTAAGAGAGCTCAGGGGCTGACACAGAACAAGAAGCTTGTTGATGCTTGGAGATGCAGCTAGAAAGACGTTTGGGGAAGCTAAACTAAGAGATGAAATCTAGGGTTTGCCCCAGAAAAGCTGAGAAGACCCCCAGATGTTTTGAAAGAAATACCCCGGGAGAACCGAATAGAGAGCTGAGAGAAGCTAAGAGAGACAGAGGCCCAGTGACATTCTGGAGAAAGCTGTTTTGAAACCAGAACGCAGGAGCAAAGGACCAGCAGACACCAGCCATGTGCCTTCCCAGCTGACAGAGGTGTTCCAGATGCCATTGGCCTTTCTTCAGTGAAGGTGTCTGTACTGGTTTGTATATATTATATCCCCCAGAAAAAGCCATGTTCTTTGATGCAATCTTGTGGGGGCAGACATATTAATGTTGATTAAGTTGGAACGTTTGGATTAGGTTGTTTACATGGAGATGCGGCCTGCCCGACTGTGGGTGATGACTCTGATTGTATAATTTCCATGGAGGTGTGGCCCCACCCATTCAGCATGGGCCTTGATGAGTTTACTGGAGCACTACATAAGCTCAGACAGAAGCGAGCTCGCTACAGCCAAGAGGGACACTTTGAAGAATGCATAGGAGCTGAGAGAGGAACTGCAGTTTACAGAGACATTTTCAAGATGGCTTTTGAAAGCAGACTTTTGCTCTGGAGAAGCTAAGAGAGGGAAAATGCCCCAAGATCAACTAAGAGTGACATTTTTGAGGAGCTGCCGCCTAGAGGGGAACATCCTGGGAGAAAGCCATTTTGAAACCAGAACTTTGGAGCAGACGCCAGCCATGAGCCTTCCCAGCTACCAGAGGGACATCATTGGCCATCCTCCAGTGAAGATACCGATTGCTGATATGTTACCCTGGACACTTTATGGCCTTAAGACTGTAACTGTGTAACCAAATAAACCTCCTTTTGTAAAAGCCAATCCATTTCTGGTGTTTTGCATAATAGTAGCTCTAGCAAACCAGAACAATACCTAAAAGCAGAACTTGGGGGTGACATTACAGCCTTGAAATGTGTGTCTGAGTAAAGAGAACTATGTCCATGTGCAGCAGAAACCCGGCTTCCCCTGGTGATGGGGTCAGTGACCCTCTCTCGGCTTGTCAGCTCAGTGGCATAAAGGGCCCAAAAGGACCAGGAGGAAAGCCCACCTCTGAGTTCACTGGAACTGCTCTTATGCCCCTGTGGGAGCCGAGCGTGATGTTGCGAGTGGGCTGTTGGATATACTAGGGACAGGGCCACTCCCATGTCAGGCCTTGATTCCTGGACCTGCTTCTGGCTGTGGGGGACGCAGCACCCTGTAACGGTCTCTGATCCAGACATACGCTCCGCCCCGCACAGCAGGACCACATCCTTTCCGGCATTTCCCCCCCCCCCCCCCCCCCCCCCCCCCGACACCTGCGTCTTCGGTGGCCATCCACCTCCCGGGTTGCGCACGTGGTGAGATCCACTAATTTCACAGGTGTGAGCCCAGGCTGCTCTTGCCGGCTGGGAAATCAGTTCCCTCATTGGAAGCTGCACAGTGTCATGGGTGGATGGGTGCTCCTGATGGCAGCACTGGCATAGGAATTATGGGTTGGAGGGCACCTCCTTGTCCACAGGTCTGTCTGCTTCAGCGAAGATGACCGTTTGCCTCTGACATCATCAGCCCTCCAGGGGCCGTGCTCAGCGCTCGTCCAGATGTGGGTGAAGTGGCCGTGGCAACAGTGTGAGCCAGGCCAGCTGTGCTCACATGTGGGCTTCCTCTCTCTCTAAACCCAACTTCTCAAATAAATCCATCACCCTCCCCGCAACGTGGGACAGGAACTCCCAGGGGAGTGAGTCTCCCTGGTGACCTGGGACATGGATTCCGGGACTGGCATCGAGGGGTTGAGAGTGCCTTTTAGACCAAAAGGGGGAAAAGAAAGCAACAAAATAAGGTTGAGCTCGTGCGGAGCTTCCACCCTGACACCTTGGCTGCTTTGTCCATGGACCCATTGAGCCAGCCCTGGGATGGATGGGAAAGAGTCCAGCTGGAATTCACAGATGGTGTCCATTTGTCCCTGGTCACTAAGAGCCTCCACATTGGTGGGTGTTGACACAGGGCACAATATTCTTCCAGCCTGTGCCTGGTCTGGGCAGCCCATCTGTGTACCCGGCCCCAGCCCTGACCAGTCAGCCAAACCACCTGCCGCTGCCCGGGAATCCACGTAGAGCCACGCTCCCGGCTATCTCGCAGCCACAGTGGACAATCAGGCACCCCACTCAGGGTTCCTCCTGGTGGGAAGCTTTCACTTCGCCACCGTCCTTCAGAGACCCCAAGTAGGGCTGTCGGGCCATGGCCGTCCATTTCCGGGTGGTTGGTGTCACTGTGTCACGATGGCCCAATTTATGCACCAGGCTCGTGGTCATAAAAAAAACCTCCCCAGAAGGCCATGGGCACGGATGGAGGGAGGAGGCAAAGGGCAGGGGCTTGTGTTGACGGGGTCTGAGCCACCTGCTACGCCCAAGCTCGGTCTCCCGTGTACTTTCCACCTGATGACAGTTGGCTGCTGTGCCCGGTTAGCATTAGCTCGGGCAGACAATACCCCGTTCACAATGGGACACTCAGGCCACATGGCCACCCGTGGTCCCCAGGCCCAATAGCAAGCCAGAAGTTGTTTCTTAAGGAGCAGTTACCTGCAGAAGGAGGCGCATGTTTGCTCCCAAAGGCTGGAGGCTGGCACCGTGGTTTTCCTGTTGGTGCTGAAGCCGTGGTTCACATTTCTGCCTGGGCTTTCTGCAGTGCTGTCTTGCTGTGATCCGCACTCAAAACTGGCAGCTCTGCAGGTGACTCAAAGCCCTGCACACATCCCAGCCGAGCCCTCCTGCCCTGGGGGGGGGGGGCGACGCAAGACACCTTGGCAACTGATGTGGACAAAAAGGCCTTGGAGTTCAGTTGTCACACACCAAGTGCTGGAGCTGTGTGGATTTGCTCCAGAAAAGGCATAACATCTGGGATGGCGGTTGTCTTGGAGTCATGCCTGATTAGTTTTTTTAATCATATTTTTAAAATTTCAGTATATAACATATATACATAAGGTGATAACTTTCCAAGCACAATTTAACAAATAGTTAGAGAGCAAATTTCAAAGACTGTTATGGGTTACAGTTCCACAGTTTCAATTATTTCCTTATTGTGAAATATAACATGTATGTAAAAAGGTAATATCTTTCAAAGTATGATTTAACAAGTAGTTATACAGGAAATTTCCAAAAATATTATGAGTTACAGTACCATGGTTTCAGTTATTTCCTTACTGTGAAATATAACATATATACAAAAAGTGATAATTTGAAATTACAAGTTAACCAGTAGCTATAGAGCAAACTTCAAAGGATGCTATGGGTTACAGTTCCACCATTTCAGTTCTTTCCTTTTAGCTATTCTAATTCCCTAGCAACTAAGAAGAAGAAAATTATATAGAGAGTCGGTATTCACAATCTGTTGTTCAATTCCATCTTGTCTGTTACTACCCCTTCCTCTAGTTTAATTACATTTCTGATCTTCAGGGATGTCTAGGCTGGGACCACCTGTCCCGGTTTGCTAATGCTACTGTTTTGCAAAACACCAGAAATGGATTGGCTTTTATAAAGGGGGTTTATTTGGTTACAAAGTACAGTCTTAAGGCCATAAAATGTCCATCAGCAATTGGGTACCTTCACTGGAGAAAGGCCATTGGCATCTGGAAAACCTCCATCAGCTGGGAAGGCACGTGGCTGGCGTCTGCTTGCTCCCAGGTTGCGTTTCAAAATGGCATTCTCCAAAATGTCAGTGTCAGCTTCCAACGGCCGTCTTCAAAATGTCCATCTCAGCTCCAGCTGGCTGTGAGCTCCTTCTGTCTGAGCTTTTATACAGCTCCAGAGAACTAACCAAGGCCCACGCTGAATGGGCAGGGCCACACCTCTGTGGAAATAGTGAACCAATAGGTTCCAACCTAATCCACACTAACACATCTTCCCCCACAAGACTGCATCAAAGAAAATGGCCTTTTCTGGGGGACACAATATATACAAACCACCCTAACTTGTTGTGTTGAAAAGGGGAGTCAACATTATGGGAAATGGGGACACATCTGGTTGATGTTCTGGAAGAGGTTATTACCTCTGGGTTTTAGGACTTAGCTGGCATAGGGGTTCCCTGAAGGATTTAAGTTTCTGAAGAATAAACTTAGCGAGTGAAACTTTAATAGGGTCTCAGATAGGAATCCGGGTATTCTTTAGGGTTTTTGGGACTTCTGTTGACTTTGGTTTATCATACTGTGGCCATTTGGCATATCTAGGTGAAGCTTGCATAGGAGCAACCTCCAGGACAGTCTCTTAACTGTTTTTGAATTCTCTAATAGAGCAACTAAAACCTTATTTTGTTGCCTTTCTTTTCCGCCTTTTGGTAAAAAAGACATTCTCAACCCCTTGATGCCAGGGTCAGGCTCGTTCCTAGAATCTGTGTCCCACGTCATCAGGAAGACTCACTCACTTGGGGGGTCCCGTCCCATGTTGGGGGGGGTGATGGATTTATTTGCAGAGTTGGGCTTAGAGGGAGAAAGTCCACATTTGAGCAACAAGAGAGGTTCTCTGGAGGTGACTCCTAGGCATAATTATAGGTGGGCTCAGCCTCCCCTTTGCAACCATAAGTTTCACCAGAGTTAGCCTCAAGATCAAGTGCTTGACTTATAAAGTAAAGGGTTCCTAAGTTCATGTAGTATTTGTTATGTCCACAATAATCCATCCCTATCTCACATTATCATCATTTAGTTGTACAATCCTTATCAGTCTCCATTTTAAACAATTCTCATGACCGAAACACCCTGTTCCAGTTTGCTAATGTGCCGTTAAGCAAAATATCAGAAATGGATTGACTTTTATAAACAGGGTTTATTTGATTACACAGTTACAGTATTAAGGCTATAAAGTGTCCAAGGTAATGCATCAGCAATTGGGTACCTTCACTGGAGTATGGCCAATGGTGTCCAGAAAACCTCTGTCAGCTTGGAAGGCACGTGGCTGGCGTCTGCTTGCTCCTAAGTTGCTTTTCCTAATGGTATTCTCCAAAATGTCAGTGTCAGCTTCCAACGGCCATCTTCAAAATGTGTCTTTCAGCTGCAGCTCCTCTCAGCTCCTGCACCTTCTTCAGTGTGTCCCTCTGGGCTGTAGCAAGCTCATTCCTTCTGTCTGAGCTTATATAGTGCTCCAGTGAACCAATCAAGGCCCATGCTAAATGGGTGGGGCCACACCTCCATGCAAATTATTCAATCAGAGTTATCACCTACAATTGGATGGGTCACATCTCCATGGAAACAATCAAAGGATTACAATCTAATCCACACTAATATGTCTGCCCATACAAGATTGCATCAAAGATGATGGTGTTTTGGGGGACATAATACATTCAAACTCGCACACACCCCATAGTACTTTTCAGCCCTTAATTATTTGTCCTTTAGTACTTGTATGGTACTAGTATCAAATTCCTATTAATTATAGTCCCTAGTACATGATAGATGGATTTCTCCCATATACCCTTCTATTGTCCACTCCCTGTGTGAGTGTCATACCTTAGAAGTATAACATGCATGCACCTGTCTGTATTTGTAATGCTGATCTGTGGGAAACATGCCTTCAAAAAACACCTTTCAATCCTATTCACCTTCAGTACAGCTCTGATACTTAAGATCCGATTAACACACTGTCATCGCCCCTAGCCATTCCCATACCTTTGAATTCACCCTCATTAACATATCTGAACATACTAAATTATCATTCCCCCTCCACTAGCTTCTATGTATCACTAGGTCTCCAAAATACTGTGTTATAAGACATTGATTTTACATTGTTCAGGGAGTTCATAGAAATAGTAACATACAATATCTCTCATTTTGTGTTTGATATATAGTTTTGCTTCTTCCTTTCCAATCTGGATAGATTTTATTTCTTTGTTTTGGTAAATTACTCTGCCTAGAACTTCTACACCATTGTTGAATATTAGTGGTGACAGTGGGCATCCTTGTCTCGTTCCCATTCTTTGGGGTAAGGTTTTCAGCCTCTCACAGTTGAGTACTATGCTGGCTGTGGATTTTTCATATGTGCCCTTTATCATATTGAGGATGTTTCCCTCAATCCTTACCTTTTGAAGTTCATTTTATCAAAAAGGGGTGTTGAATTTTGTCAAATACTTTTTCAGTATCTATCGAGATGATCATTTGATTTTTCTCTTTTGATTTGTTAATGTGTTGTATTATATTAATTGATTTTCTTATGTTGAACCACCCTTGCATGCCAGGAATGAACCCCACTTGGTTGTGGTGTGTAATTCTTTTAATGTGCTTTTGGATTCAATTTGCAGGTATTTTGTTGAGAATTTTTGCATCTATATTGGTTAGGGAGATTGGCCTTTAGTTTTCCTTTTTTTGTAGTATCTTTATCTGGTTTTGGTATCAGAGTGATATTAGCTTTGTAAAATGAGTTAGGTTGTGTTCCTTTTTCTTCAATTTTTTTGAAAGAGTTTGAGCAGTAATGTTATCAACTCTTTTTTGAAAGTTTGGTAAAATTCCCCTGTGAAGCCATCTGGCCCTGGGCTTTTATTTGTAGGTAGATTTTTGATGATTGATTGGATATTGTGCCAGTTTGGGTATACTATATTCCCCCAAAATGCCATGTTCTTTGATGCCATCTTGTGGGGGCAGACATATTAGTGTTGATTAGGTTGATATTCTTTGAGTTTTTCCATGGAGATGTGACTCAATCAACTGTGAGGGAATCATTTGTTTGGATAATTTCCATGAAGGTGTTACCCTGCCTATTCCCAGGGTTGTTAATTGGATCACTGGAGTGATATAAAGGAGTTCACAGACAGAAGGAGCTCAGAGCAACAGAGAGTGACATTTTGGAGGAATTGCAGCATACAGAGGATGCAACCCAGGAGGAAGCAGATGCCTAAACAGGAACGTCCTGGGAGAAAGCCATTTTGAAACCAGAACTTTGGAGCAGTCACCAGCCACATGCTTTCCCAGCTAACAGAGGTTTTCCAGATGCCATTGACCTTCCTCCAGGGAAGGTACCAATTGATGCATTACCTTGGACATTTTATGGCCTTAAGACTGTAACTCTGTAACCAAATAAACCCCCTTTATAAAAGCCAATCTACTTCTGGTATTTTGCAAATGGCAGCATTAGTAAACTGGAACAGATATCTTGGCATGTGATTGATTTGTTGAGATCTATTTTTCCCTGGGTCAATCTAGGTAGTTCATATGTTTCCAGGACATTGTCCATTTCCTCTAAATTGTCTAATTGGTTGGCATACAGTTGTTTATAGTATCCTCTTATGATTTTTTTTATTTCTTCACAATCTGTAGTAATTATCCCCTCCTCATTTCTGATTCTGTTTATTTGGGTTTTCTCTTTTTTTGACTTTGTTAGTCTAGCTAAGGGTCTGTCAATCTTGTGGATTTTCTCAAAGAACCAACTTTGGTTTGATTTATTCTCTCTATTGTTTTTTGTTCTCCTGATCATTTATTTCTGCTTTAATCTGTTATTTCTTTTCTTCTCCTTGCTTTAGGGTTAGTTTGCTGATCATTGTCTAGCCTCCTCAGTTCAGTTAGGTCTTTGGTTTCAACTCTTTCTTGGTTTTTGACATATGCATTATATAGAGCTATAAATTTCCTTTTCAGCATCACCTTTGCTGTACCCCACAGGTTTTGATACATGGTATTCTTGTTTTCATTCATTTCTGGATATTTACCTATTTCTCTTGAAATTTCTCCTTTGATCCACTGGTTTTTTAAGAGTGTGTTTTTTAACCTCCATATATTTGTGAAAGATCTGGTTCTTTGGTGGTTGTTGATTTCTAGTTGCATTCCATTACACTCAGAGGATGTCCTTTTGAATAATTTCAGTCTTTTAAAATTTACTGAGGCTTTTTTTGTGCCCCAGTATGATCTATCCTGGAGAACATTCCATGGGCACTAGAGAAGAATGTATATCCTGGTACTTTGGAGGGTAATGATCTATATATGTCTGTTAAGTCTAATTCATCTGTCACATTGTTTAGGTTCTCAATTTCCTTATTAGTTCTCTGTTTGGTTGTTCTATCTATCGAAGGGAGTGGTGTATTGAAGTCTCCCACTATGATTGTAGACATGTCTATTGCTCCCTTTAGTTTAGCCAATGTTTGTCTCATGTACTTTGGAGCTCCTTGATTAGGTGCATAAGCATTCATGATTATTATTTCTTCTTGGTGAATTGTCCCCTTTATTAATATATAGTGTCCTTCTTTGTCTCTTATGACATCTTTGCATTTAAAGTCTATTTTGTCCAATATTAGTATTAGTATAGCTACCCAGCTTTCTTTTGGTGGCATTTTGCACAGAATATTTTTTTCCATCCTTTCACTTTCAGTCTGTGTTGCAGGGTCTAAAATGAGTTTTGTTTAAACAGCATATAGATGGGTCATACTTTCTAATCCATTCGACCAGTCTGTATCTTTTAATTGGAGAGTTTAGTCCATTCACATTCAAAGTTATTACAGTGAAGGGAGTTCTTCAACAAACCATCTTATCCTTTGGTTTTTAGTTGTTATATCTATTTTTCCCACTTTCTTTTTTTTTCCCTCTAAGTTACCCTTACTATCATTTTTCAATTCTGTGCTCTTCTTGAGACCTCTCTCTCCTTTGTTTTTTTGTCAGCTACTAGAGTTCCCTTTAGTGTTTCTTACAGGGCAGGCCTCTTGTTAACAAATTCCCTCAGCATTTGTTTATGAAAATTTTAAGCTCTCCCTCAATTTTAAAGGAGAGCTTTTCTTGACAAAAACTCTTAGCTGGCATGTTACTCTTTCAGAATCTTAAATATGTCTTACCACTGCCTTCTCACCTCCTTGGTGCCCACTGAGTAGTCAGTATTTAGTCTTATATTGTTTCCCTTGTATGTGGTGAATCGCTTCTCTCTTGCTGCTTTCAGAAGTTTCTCCTCTTCAGCATTTGACAATATAATCAGTATAGGTCTCTGAGTAGGTTTATTTGGATTTATTCTATTTGGAGTTCATTGGACACCTTTGATTTGCATATTTTTGTCATTAAGAAGGATTGGAAAGTTTTCTTCAACCATGTCTTGAAACACCCTTCCTAACCCATTACCCTGCTCTTCCCCTTCTGGAACACCAATGATTCTTATATTTGTTCACTTCATGTTGTCCATCATTTCTCTGAGATCCATTTCAAATTTTTTTATTTTTTTTCACCATTTGTTCCCTTGTGCACTTGCATTTAATTGCCCTGTCTTCTAGTTCATCCATTCTTTCTTCTGCCTCTCCACATCTGTTTTGTGTCTCTAGTATATTTTAAATTTGATCCACAGTGTCTTTTATTTCCATAAGATCTGCTATTTTTTTATTTACTCTTTCAAATTCTTCTTTATGCTCTTCTAATGTCTTCTGGATGAACTTTGTCTTTAGCCATCTTGTTAAAGTTGTTTTGGAGATTTTTTTGCACTTCTTTAATTGCTCTAAGGTATGTGTTTCTTCTGTTTTTTTAATTTCTTCATTTGGCTTGTCCATATCTTCTAGATTCTTCAAGTGCTTGTGATTTTCTGTTGGCTCTGGGGCATTTTCTTGTTTTGGTAAGGTTATTTTTGGAAATTCAGGATTGAGTATTTATATATAATTTGGCTTGCTGGAGTGCAGTTTCCCAATGCTACCAGCAGGTGGCACTCTTGAGGCCCAGCTTGCTGGAGCACAGTTTTCCCTAACTTGCCAGCAGGTGACGCTCTCGAGCCAGCTTTCCTAGAACTCCTGTGCGGTGGGTGGAGTCCAAACCAGGTGGGGAACCAATCAGTGCACCTGTTCTCCATGTGCTCCGGGGATGGCCTGTCCTGGGGCTGCGATGTGGGCCCTGGGCAGGTGGGCAGGGAGTCCGCTCTGGGGCACCCCACAGATGACACATGCCTGTTCCCTGCCTGTCCTGTGCCCATGAGCCTCTGGGGTGTGTGTGGGGGCTCTTGGTGCATCCGTGTGTTGCCCTCTCCTATCCCCACTTCTTGCTGTTGCACCCCTGGACTTCCATGGGGGAGAGTAAACACTGGCCCCCAGGTTCCCTCCCAGGAGTTCCCCGCTCTCTGGCTGTGGAGGGTCACCCCCAGCTAACTGCCAAGGTGGGTGCAGGGAGAGGAGAGCTGCTGCCCACGCCCTTGCCTGAGGCTGTCTTGCTGCTGCCCACCCCTAGAGGTGGTCCCCCAAATAAACTCACCCAGGCCCTGAAGTCCCCGTCTCTCCCTTTTTTGTTTCTCCCTTTTTTGTCCATGTCCCGGAGAGCCGGGTGCTCTGTATGGCTTCTCCTGGAACCCCATGGGGGCAGCATGGGCTGTTCTAGTTTGCTAATGCTGCCAGAATGCAAAACACCAGAGATGGATTGACTTTTATAAAAGGGGGTTTATTTGGTTACACAGTTACAGTCTTAAGGCCATAAAGTGTCCAAGGTAACACTTCAGCAATTGGGTACCTTCCCTGGAGGATGGCCAGTGGTGTCCAGAAAACCTCTGTTAGCTGGGAAGGCACATGGCTGGCGTCTGCTCCAAAGTTCTGGTTTCAAAATGGTTTTCTCCCAGGACGTTCCTCTCTAGGCTGCAGTTCCTCAAAAATGTCACCCTTAGTTGCACTCAGCATATTTGTCCTCTCTCAGCTTCTCTGGAGCAAGTGTCTGCTTTCAATGGCCATCTTCAATCTGGCTCTCTTCTGCAGCTTCCGTACTTTCTTCAAAGTGTCCTTCTTGGCTGTAGCTCCTCTTCAAAACATCACTCACAGCTGCACTGGGTCCCTTCTCTTTGAATCAGCCCATTTATATGGCTCCACTGATCAAGGCCCACTCTGAATGGGCGGGGCCACGCCTCCATGGGAATATCTCATCAGAGTCATCACCCACAGCTGGGTGGGGCACATTCCAAGCAAATCTAATCAGCACCAAAACGTCTGCCCCACAAGACTGCATCAAAGACAATGGCGTTTGGGGGACTTAATGCATTCAAACTGGCACACGGGCTATGCATGATACCTGCAGGCAGCGGACCCTCTTCCCAAGTCTTTGGGTCCCCCCCAATGGCCCTGCCCCCACCCAGGCCCTCCTCCTGCCCCCACCCCACCTCCCCTCTGGCGCCAAGGCCGCCATGCAGCAGGACGGACTGTTGCCACCCTTCCTTCCTGGGTTGGCAGGAGATGACTCTGTCCCCCAGGAGAGGGCGGCGGCCGAGGGGCCTGGAAAAAGTCTCATCTCTCAGAAAAGAGAACGCGGTCGCGAGCCTCGGTGCCCACCTCAGGGGTGGTGAGGGGGCCCAGGAGGGGTGTCGCCTGTAATGCCCCCACGCCTGGCCTGTCTGTCCCGACAGCTGGGCCTCCTTTGGGGACACGTCTGGGGCTCCCCACCCCGTCCCAGCTGGGAGCTCTGTGGACTGCCGGCTTGGGCCCTGCTAAGATCCTGCCCGGACCGAGGGCCGGGACCTCCTCCCACAGGCTCCTCGTCCAGAAGTCCCCCCGGCTGGATGTGGGGTGCAGGTGGCCCCGGCCCTGGAGGGGGAGGCAGGAGCACAGCCAGGAGTAGGTGGGAAGGAGCCGGCATTTGAAGCCAGAGGGCCGAGCTCGGGGTCCTCCTGGGGAGCTGGTGTCCCGGCAGGGCCCCCCGTACCAGCCTCCATCTCCTCCTCACCCCTGTTCGCTGGGCTGGACCCGGGAGTGGGAACGAGGGGCTGGGGGGGCCTGCTGGGCAGAGTCGGAGGAGGTTCCCACCCATGCCCCTTGCCCCCCAGCCTCCTGTGCCCCCTGCCCCTGGTTCCCCACACCTCCCGTGCCTTGGGCCTGATCTTCCTGAGGCGAAGGGGCAGACCGTGCCTGTCTTCAGCTGGCGGGTGGCCCATTGCATCATTCTTCCTGGGCTTGGCAAGACATGAGCTGCCTGCCCTCGGGTGGCCCATAAATATGGCTCCTGGGGGCCCCTCTCGCCCGCTGCTGCCTCTGCCCTCTGCCAGGCCCGGGCCTTGGACCCCGAAATCATGCCCGTGGGTCCCCTGTGGCTGGGCCTCACCCTACTGGGGGCCCTGCAGACCCAGGCCCAGGGCCCCCCCTCCACCCTGACCCCGCTTCTGCTCTAGGTCCCCCCGCAAGCCAACTTTCAGTGGGACCAGGTGAGGGCCAGAGGCTGCTGGGGAAGACCACGCTCGGCCCCGGGTGGGGGGCGCTGGGAGGCGACGGGAGAGGAGCGGCCCATGCTTGAGACCACCCATCCCTGAGCCCCGGCCCCCACAGGGCCCTGGATTCACCATTGGTTCTTCTGGGAGTAGATCCTGGGGGCATGGCCAGCCCTCCCCCAGGTGAGGGAGCCAAGGCTCAGGGAGGCCCAGGGCTGCCGTGGTCACTTGTCCCCTCAGCTGGCGGCCCCCAGCCCCCCAGCCTTGTCACTCACCTGCTTGGCCTGGGGTCAGCTCTGGCTCCGTCCCTACCCACCCTGCAGTTCCAGGGGACATGGCACGTCCTCGGTGAGACAGGCAGCCCTGAGCAGGAGCCTGTGACGTATCAGGGGATCACATACAAGCGGGTGAAAAAGTATGACTTGGAAGTGCACTCATTCAGGCAGGGGTGAGGGGCACCCCGAGACCAGAGACCTGCCCGTCAGCCTCGGGGGGCACAGCCCACAGGCCTGTGTTACCGGCTGGGGAGCTCAGGCCACAGTGTGTGTGTGTGTGTGTGTGTGGGTGTGCAGGTGTGCGCACAGGGTGAGTGTGTGTGTATGTGTGGTGAGGGGGTGCATGTATTGTGACCTTGTGCATGTGTACACTCTTGTACATATGCCTGTGTGGGTGTGCATCATGGATGTGGTGCACACAGGTACACACACGTGCAAATATTGTGGGTGGCTGAGCAGATGCGTGTATGTGTGAGTGTGCACGGTTGTCACATTTGGTGAGCGTGTGTGCATGTCCACGTGGGGTGCGTCCTCCGCCGTCCATCAGTGGCTGTGCGCCTGTGAGCTCTCGCTGATGGCACCAGCTCTGCCGGCCCTTGGAGCCTGTGGCTGGGGTGGAGCCAGGTTGGAAAACAGGTGAGCCCAGGGCAGCCGGAGAGCCCCCGGGGTGGTGGGTTCAGGGCTGGGGGAGGCCGGGGTAGGGGCAGAGGCAGTGGAGTGTGGGGGGTCGCCGAGCTGAGTCCCACAGGCTGGGCAGGCCGCCGTGGGGCCTCAGGGTACCAGGCGCCAGCAGCGAGGGGGTGGGAGCTGCAGGACTGGCATTCAGCTGGGGAAACTGAGGCAGGGGCTCCCTGAGGCCTCCCCCGGCCCTGCACCCCGGGCCTGAACTGCTTTCCGCAGGAACAGCAGCTGTGAGAGCTGGACCCAGCGTCTCGTCTGGCTCAAGAGGCCAGGCCGGTTCACCGTGGACTACTTCAAAAGTGAGCCCCACAGGGCACCAACCACCACCCCACAGTCCTTCCCCCCACCCAACTCCAGAGAAGTCCCAGAGGTGCCAGGGCCTTCTGGAAGGTTCCGGAAGGGAGGATCCTGACTGCTGTGTCCCCTCAGAGCTGGGGCTGAAGAGATACGAGCTGCGGGTGGTGGAGTCGGACTACAGGGCTTCGGACTACCCGGGGGGGGGGATGGCCAGAAGGCCAAGGCCTCTCTGTATG
Organism: Bradypus variegatus; assembly: GCA_004027775.1. Lineage (NCBI taxonomy): Eukaryota > Metazoa > Chordata > Mammalia > Pilosa > Bradypodidae > Bradypus > Bradypus variegatus. Next base: position 5,720 of record PVKY010000298.1, on the reverse strand, counting down.
GCGGGTTCTCAGCGATGTCGGGGTACGGGGGTCCCCAGGGCCCAAGACCTCTCCCTGATGGAGGGAGGGCAGGGTTGGGGGGCGGTGAGTGGGACTCAGCTCGGGACGGCTCGGCAGGCAGGGGGGACCCTGGTCACGGATCCCCCCACCGTGCCCCCACCACGGGGAGAAAACCGGCTGAGCCCTGAGCTGAAGGGCAAGTTCCTGCACTTCGTCAGTTCCCTGCGCCTGGCCGCCCACCATGTCACCTTCATCTCAGCAGACAGTAAGGGGTCCCAGGGCAGGAGGGGGGGCTCGGGTAGTGGGGAGCAGAGGAGGCCCAGCCTCGCCCCAAGATCCCAGGTGTGGGGTGCAGGTGGTGGGGTCTGGGTGCCTCCCTGAGGGGCACAGGAGCCCCCCGAGAGGTGTTTGGAGCCGGGCAGGGCCCCAGGGGAGGAGGCTGGGCCCTAAGTGCCCTTTCCAGGGGCTGAGCACCCATCGGGCTGAGGGTCCTGGGTCTCTGCTCACACTCCAGGGTCCCCACCTGGGCCTCCTTGCCCCACACCCCGATCCCGCTCACACTCTCCTCTTGGGAGGCACCCTGGGCCTCGGGTGGCCTGGCCAGGGCAGGGAGCCCCAGCTGCCCACTCAGAGAGCCCCGGACCACCCCACACAAGGCCGAGGGGCTTCAGGGCTGGGTTTGTCCCAGGCAGGCCCCGTCCACAGAATGGGGCACCCCTTTTATGAACCCTTCCTACTGGCCCTTCTGCCATTCTCTCCCTCCTTTCCTTCATCCTGCTCCCCCTAACCTGCCTGAAGGGAGCCCCCAACCTTCTTCCAAGGGCCTGGGGCATCTGGGGGGCCAAGTCCTGGGCACAGGTGTCTCCTGGGAGCCTGGAGGGGCCTGGAGCAGCTTGGTGTGGAGCCCTGCCTTTCCCTGGGAGACTGGAGGTGGGGGGTGGCCTCAGGTCCCTGTCCTGCCCCCGTCACCTCGCTCTGAATCGGCTTTGGCTTTCCCCTCTCCCTTCTCTCCACCATCCTCCGGCCCTGCCCTCCCACCCTCCTGCTCCACCTTCCTCTCTCCCCTCTCTCCCGGCCCCTGCCGCGGCCCAGGGAGTGCCCCCTCCACTGTGAGATGCTTCTAGTGGGTGAGGACGCTGCGTGCCCCCCCCCAGGCCCCCTGTCCACTGGGCGGCCACCTGCCTGCAGCCCCAGGGACCCACTGAGCAAACACCTTGTGCCAGGCCCGGTGTCCACACTGCCACGGCCGAGATCTGGCCCCTCTGCCCGTCACACGGCTCCATCCCCACAGCTCCTGCGGCCTGGCATGGTCAGTGTCATGTCTTGAAAAATTAGAAACATGTTTGTCATATGGAAACAGAACATGGGTTTGCTCTGATTTGTTTAATTTTTACCGGGAGAGCTGGGGGCAGGGGTGGGAGCAGAATGCAGAAGGGGACCCCTGATTCTGGCCGTGTCATCAGGCAGTAAACCCTTGATGGGGGGGTGCCTTTTCCACGGACAGAAGTCATCTGCATGTCCACAGGACCCAAACCCAGTGGGGGGGGGGTTGGGACGACCCAACTCTGGACCCAGAGGGTGTGAGCCTTGGAGCTCAGCTGCATCTGCCCCAGTGGGCTCTGGAAGGGCTGGTGGTCATCCTTCCGGTCAACTTGCCCTATCCCTGGGCCTCACGGGCTGCCCCTTGGAGCCCCTGTGCTGGGAGGAGGGGCCCGGGGGACGCCGTCCCTCCCTCTCTGGTCCCTGGCAGCTCTCTGGACCCTGCATGTGCTAACATCCGTGTGAGCCACACCTGGCCGTGCTCGGGTCCTGCACACCTTCCCCTGCCTGGAGCGGAGAGAGTGAGGCTCTGAGACGTGAAGCAGCTTGTCCAGGATCACACACACACACACACACATGGGCAGGGCGGGGGGAAGCACCACCGTGCTAAAGAGACCCCAAAGAAACAGCGTCTCAGTCAACCCAGAGGCTTGTGTCTCGCTCACAGAAAGCCCAGGCAGGCTGGGGGCTCCCCCTCACCGAGGCCCCGAGTCCTCCTCGCTGCCCTGGCAGGCTGCCCCTGCTCAGGCCATTGCATCCCCTTGTCCAGACAGTCACACCCGAGGAAGGCTGGGACATGGTCTTCTTTTTTTAATGCAATTTTCTTGCAACATAATCACATACCACACAATCATCCTAAGTGTACAATCAGTTGTTCACAGTATCATCATATAGTTGTGCTTTCATCACCACAATCAATCTTTGAACATTTTCATTACTCCAAAAACTAAGAATAAAAAATTAAACAAGAACATTCAAAATATCCCATATCCCTTCTCACCCCCTATTGTTCATTTAGTTTTTTAAAATACAGTTTTACTGAGATATACTCACACACCCTACAATCGTCCACAGTGTACAATCGACTATTCACAGCACCATCATACATTTATGCGTTCATCACCACAATCAATTTTCAAGAGTTTTCCTTACTCCAAAAATAATAAAAATAAGAGCAAGAAAGAACACCCAAAATATTCCATCCCCTGCATCCCACCTTATTCTTCATCTAACTTGTATCCCCATTTTTCCACTCATCTGTCCATACACTGGGTAAAGGCAGCGTGATCCCCAGGGTTTTCACCACCCCACCGTCCCACCGTGTAAGCTACAGTTATACAGTCATCTTCAAGGGTCGAGGTCACTGGGTTGCAGTTCGATGGTATTTCCCTCTAGCTGTTCCAGCACACTGAGGGCTAGAGAGGGGTCTCTGTGCAGCACACAGGAACACCCTCCAGAGGAACCTCTCGACCCCGTTTGAGATCTCTCAGCCACTGAAGCTTTATTTTGTTTCACTTCACTTCTCCCTTTTGGTGGGACACAGTCTTGCTGGCCGCCATGTGGCTGCTAAAACATGGGTGTCTTCCTCAAAGACGGAGATGGGGATGGAAGTGAGGGGGTCAGGAGTCACTGCCATGTAACAGGACACCACGGGGCTGGGGGTCCAGGAGATGCCCCCCCTCACTCAGGAAGCTCGTGGCTGGGGGGGAGAGGAGGGGGTCTGAGGGCCGTGGCCGGACCTGAGGGCCCGAGCTCCAGGCCGAGGGTGTGAGGAGCTTCTCGGGGCAAGGAGGGCAGCGGTGCCAGCCGGGAGCCTGCCCTGGGCAGGGGGCAGCGGGGGTCAGAGTGAGGCTCCGCCCCTCCCTTCCCTCCCTTCCCCCCAGCCTGCGGGAACAGGGCTCCAGAGGACGGCGTGGGTCTGACCCCAGGCAGGACACACCCAGGACTGTCAGCCCAGAGGGTGGGGTCCCCTGTTGGGCCTGCTCCCCACGCCCCGAGTGCTCCCCATGGCCTGAGAAGCTGCCCCCCAGGTCTCCGTCTGGACCTGGGGGATCCCGACAGCCTCGGCTTGTTTTCTGCGGGAGGAAGGGGCAGGGCAGATGGGCCATGGCCACACAGGTTTCGGATATGGGGTACTGGGGGGTCTGCATCCTGGGTGGAAATGGAGGCCCAGCCCCTGGCCACTGGGGAAGTGTCTTCACCAAGAGTGACCCCTCTCCTGGGAGACTCGGGTCTGAGACCCCAGAGTCACCCCATGCCCCTCCCCGCCCCCCAGCACACACCCAGCAGGAGGGTGCAGGCAAGGGCCTGAGGTCCACTGCAGCCCAAGTCCAGTAGGACGGGGTCACGGGGTGGGGGTGGGGGGCTCTCCTAGCTGGGAAGACCCTCGGGTCAACCCTACCCACTTTCCAGGGCTTTCTGTGAGTCTGAGCTGCTTCAACAGGGAGGGAATGGGGAGGAAGCTGTGGGGCTGCCCGCCCTGGGTAGTGGTCGCCCTCCGAGGAGAGAGCGGGAGAGCTGGCTGGGCCACCGGCTGAAGAGGGGGCCTCGCAGCTCTGGGCAACCCCAACTGCAGCATCGAGGGGAAGGACGGGCCCCGATGGGCCGCACCCCCCAGCGTGGGCAAACAAGGCCTTCAGAGGGTGATGTGACCCCTCGCCATCACCTCCCGACTGGGATGTGGGGTTCTCCCCACGCCCCGAGGATCCGAGGGTGATGCCTGTGGGAGGCTCAGAGGGCGGGTGGTCAGCGGCTGCACCTGCAGGGCCACCCCCAGGCCTACTGTCCCCCAGGCCGCGTCCCTGCTACCCCCAGCCTGTCCTAGCCGTGGTGCACAGCCACCGCCCGAGCCAGCCTTTGGTGTGCCGGCAGGTCTGCCACATTCTCCTGCAGCACCCCACGGCAGTCACAGACACAGGGGGCTCAAGCTGGGACCCTGCTGCCCGTGGGGAGAGCAGGAGGGAGGGGGCAGGAGGGACAGGCTGGTAGGGGCCCCTCTCCCAGCAGCCACCTCAGCCACCACTGATGCCTGCTGGGCAAATTGGAAATGGGAGTGGGCCCGGGGGTGGGGCCCTGCTGAGCTGGGAGAGGGGGGCACATAGGCTCAGGCCCCGGGGTACAGGCCTGGAGGACGGAGAGGGGGTGCGGGTCTGAGCCGCGGCTCCCCCTGCCCTGCTGAGAAGCTGCAGGGTCCGAGGCTGTGACGGAGGTGAGGACATGTCCCTGCAGGGGCCTGCACACATGCACATGCACAGACATGCACACGCTCGTGCGCACACACACACGCTCACACACACACATGCACACACATGCACATGCAAGACACGCACACGCTCGTGCACACACACACATGCTCATGCACACACACACTCATGCACACACAAATGCACACACACACGCTCGTGCACACACATGCACACACACGCACACACAGCGCACACATGCACACACACACACTCACGCACACACATGCAATGCATATGGTCATGCACATGCACACATGCACACACACACGCACACACACATGCAATGCACACGGTCGTGCACACACACACATGTGGACATGCACACACACCTGCACAAGCACGCGCGTGCACACACAGACACACAGGGCCCTTTGTTCTGTCGCGGACACACCGGCTCATTTGTGTTCCTTATGAACATTCTCACCCCCCAGGAGCATACCCAGGCCGGAGCAGAGGAGGGAGGCTGGCGGGAAGCTAGTTTGTTTCTGGGAAGTTACTTCGTGTCTCAGGCCTGGGACCAGCTGGCAGTGGGTTTTGTCCCCTCTGCCGGGTTCTCTCCGTCGCCCTGAGACCCTGGGCAACCGCAGCGCGAGGGCAGAAAGGCTCCGCGCCGGGGGCTGTAGGGTCCCGATGCCCCTGGAGCCCTGGGCAGTCACCAACCTGGTGTTTGCTGCAAGAGCAAACGGGCGTCCTTCCCAGGGTGGGTGCCAAGTGTGCACGGGCCTCCCCCGCTGGGGCTCCCCCCGCCCCCCACCGGGGTCCCGAGCCAGTGCTGTGTAAAGGGAGCCGGGGGTCAGCAGGTGCCAGGCTGAGACAGACCTGGGCCGGGCAGACTTGTCGCTGAGCAGGGGAGAGGGGCTGGGAGACAACCTCCTCTGGCCTGAGAGGCAGCGAGAACCCCCTTTCCAGGGTGCTGAGTGGCTGTGGGGATGAGAGGAGCCCGAACTGGCCAGCGTTGGCTCACAGGCTGCACCCGCGAGCCAGGGCACGGCGAGGCCTTTCGGGGCCCAGTGACGCCGCCCGACCGGCCCTCTCTCCGGTTCCCCGGCCGACCGTTTGGGCCTCTCTGAGGGCAGGACACAGCCAGGGTCCAGCTCAGGCCGGGGAGACAGCAGGAAGCCCAGGGTGCCGCACGGGGTGGGGGACAGGTGATGG
>PVKY010000297.1:0-56209 GCA_004027775.1 Bradypus variegatus | reverse complement strand
ACAATGGGGGGAGGAAGGGAATGGGATATTTTGAATGTTCTTTTCTATTTTAATTTTTATTTTATTTTTTGGAGTAATGAAAATGTTCAAAGATTGATTGTGAACAACTATATGACAATACAGTGAACAACTGATTGTATGCTTGGAATGACTGTATGTTATGTGATTATATCTCAATAAAATTGTATTTAAAAAAAATGCAACAAGAACCAAAAGAGAGACAGAGGAGGAAACGATGAGCAAATAAACCAAAATACTCCCAGCAGTTATCGGGCCTAAAGAACATCTTTTTGCTCTTCCTGAATTCTCAAAAATAACAATTTACCCCTTCTTGGATGCTCGCCATGGCAGGCGGCAGCCTGAGTGCTTTTCTCCTGTTACCTCATTTCATACTCAGAGCAGCCCTACAGAGGAGGTGCATTGTTGACTCCAATTTGCAGCTGAAGGTGCCCAGGCTGAGGGAGACAAGGAGACTGGCCAGGTGGTGCCGCAGGTTTGACGTGCGGGGCCAGTACAGCACCTGTGTCCAGCCCGGTGTCCATTCTGCAGGCCGGTGGGGAGCGCTGCTATGCGGCATCCTGCCACCAGGTGGCAGCAGTGTCCTCCCAGCGACTGGCGCCAGCCGCCAACTACCCCTGGGAGCTGGGAAGCCACCCAGACCCCTTCCTTTACAGATCAGGAAACTGAGGCCCAGAAAGGGGGTGTCACCCCCAGACACACACACGGGTTGTCATGCAGAGCCTAGTGTCTCTCCCCAGTGTCTCCATATACTCACCTTCACTCCCAGTGTGCACACACCTGCACACACTCACACGTGTGTGCACACACATGCCTCCCTGTCTGGACCCCATTCCTAATTCGTCCCACACCCGTGTGGTGGGTGTGGAGCTGGTAGAAGAGGCGGCCTGGCTCTAGTCAGAAGACCAGCCCTGCACTTGACACTCTAGGTAGCATTGTAATTCCCGCCGTTACGAAGGGGAAACTGAGGCTCAGAGAAGCCCAGTGCCTGCCCAGGTACTCCCTGGTCTTGAGAGGGAAGGTTGGGGCTTCACCCCAAGGGTGTGGGGCAGAGCACCCCACTGCTTGTTCCCCAGCGCTGTTACCTGAGATGGCAGGAGGGGCTGGGCGGAGAGACGGATGGAGGTGACGAGTCATCCACCTCGGGGGCCGGGCGAAGGCCTTTGGATTTCGTCCTGTGGGTGAGAGGGAGGCTGGCATGATGGCCATGAGGCCCTGGGGAAGTAAATCGGGGTGAATCTGGGGAAAGAGAGCCAGGTGTTGGGGGGCCCAGGCCAGAGGGGGCTACAGACCAGCAGATGCGAGGTTTGCAGGCTCCCACCAGGGTGCTGGAGGGGAGGATTTGATGAGAAAGCATGGGATGCTCCCAAGGAAGAACCTACTGGAAACAGTGGCTGCAGAGATGGGGAGAGAGGGAAAGGAAGAGAGGCTGAGCTGGCGTGGGGCGCACTCCTGTGGCTCATCCTGGGGCCTCCTGGTGGGAAGGTGCTTTGCGGCGAAGGGCCCCCCAGCCTTGGTATCCCCACTGCTCTCCCCCTTAGCTTCCCATCATCTGCACACCCACCCTAACCCACCCCTGGGCATTTAGGATGAGCACTTCCCTAACAGCATGTTCCTGACTTGTCCGGTTTCCAAAGTGCACCTTCCGGAAGGCATCTGTGCAAGTGGAACTTAGATTCCCAGGCCGAGCCCCGATGGGATTTAACCCATCACCTGGCCGTGATGCTGTGCGTTCAGGAAAGAAAACAAAAAACCAGCGCAAGAGATAATTATGCGGCAAAACCAAATAAGTACGATATGTTAAGAGGGAATAGACGGACGTGTCACCCTGTCTCCGGGAGGGACTCCTGGGTGCATCCCGGGTATTGGGGGTCAGCATGGAATCCTGGAGGCTGGACCGGGCTTGGGACTAAATTCAGTCCTCTTCCTGCTGCCAGCCTCCTCCCACCGTGGTCACCCGTCTGTGGAGGCTCTGGGGGACAGGAAGCTCACCGCTCGGGGCAGCCTGTCTGGGGAAGGCTAAGTCAGCTCCTACTGTTTCCTAAGCTAAACTCGGCTCTGCTCAGAAACACATACGGAACATGTGTTTCCAGCCCTTCAGTGTTTGAACACGTCCCCCTGGCCCCCTAAGCTTCCCCTGCTTCAAAGCTTTTTTTAAAAATGAACCAGTTGCTGAATTTGAGCCCCACGTTCTCAAAGTGTGGCCCTTGGGCTGGCAGCACCAGCCTCACTGGGGAGCTTGTTGGAAAGGCAAACGCTTGGCCGTGTCCAGCCCCCCACATCCGAAACGTGGTGGGATCGGAGATGTGTCTGAATAACTCTCCGAAGGACACTGTGCTGAGGCCACCCGGGCTGAGGTTGGAGCAGCAGCTCTTCCAGAGGAAAATGGAAACTGGCGCATGACGCTGGCCGGGCCGTGGTGCGGACCGCCCGACTGTGGTCCCCTCAGGCTTCTCCCCTGCTGCCCACTAGTTTGCGAAGTTCCTAAATGTACACGTCAACTCTGGCCACAGAGGGGCCACGTCAGACCCTAACCCCAAAGAGGATTAGGGGAAGAACCGGGCCCCCGTGCAGACCCATAGAGGATCTGGGGGGGCTGAGCCCTGGAGGATACTCAAGCCACTGCTTGTTTAGGTTCCTCCTCCTTCGGGGCCCCAAACCTTCATGCTTCTGTGCCCAGATTCTCCACTGGCCATATGCCCACTGGCCTGCGTTATCCCCAGCCCCCCAGAGTTGCCTGAGCTGAGGGTCTCTATCCTACCCTGATGCTCGCCTGGAGGATGATGGGAGGAGAGGAGGACGGGGAGGTCACCAACTGCGCCTCAGTGCCCGCCCTCAGCGCCACCCAGCCCTTCACCTGCTGCTGTTTCCTCTGCCCAGACAGAGCCCCTTGGAGAGTGGATTTTAGGGGCAAACTTCTGGATTCGGTGGGATGGTACAAAAATGAGGAACCATTTGAGAAGTGGGGACTATGATGATAGGAAGGGCACCCAGCTGGGGACGCAGGCTGGATGGAGCAAGCGGGTGAAGGGGTGAAGCCCAGGCTAGGGGCAGGCCCAGGGTGCAGAGGGAGCTGCCGAGACACTCCAAGCAGGGCCTGAGGGATGAGCTCCCTGGGCACGTGTGGCACCCACGAGGGCTGGGCGGGGGCTCCTGGGACGTGGCCCCCTTGCTGTCCAGCTCTGGGCTTCCCTCTTCCCTCTCGGAAGCTGAGCTCCCACCACCTTTGTCCTCTGCACTTTCTCTCTCAAATGGCGCAAGGAGAGAGGAAATGGAGGGAAGAGGTTTCCCTGAGGCAGTTGGTGTTCTGGTTTGCTAATGCTGCCGTTGTGCAAAATACCACAAATGGACTGGCTTTTATAAAGGGGGTTTATTTGGTTACAAAGTTACAGTCTGAAGGCCATAAAGTGTCCAAGGTAAGGGGGTACCTTCACTGAAAGATGGCCAATGGTGTCTGAAACACCTCTGTTGTCTGGGAAGGCATGTGGCTGGTGTCTTCTTCCTTTGCTCCCAGGTTGTGTTTCAGCTCCACTCTCAGCTCCTGTGCATTCTTTAAAGCATCCCTCTTGGCTACAGCACTGAACTCCTTCTGTCTGAGCTTTTATAGGGCTCTGATAAACTAATCAAGACCCACCCTGAATGGGCAGGGCCACACCTCTGTGGAAATTATCCAATCAAATGTTTTACCTACAGCTGATTGAGTCACACCTCCATGGAAACAATCAAAGGATTCCAATCTAATCGTCACTAATATGTCTGTCCCCACAAGATTACATCAAAGAACATGGCATTTTGGGGGACAGAGTACATCCAAACTGGCACAGTTGGGAAGGAAGGAAGGAGGAGGTCACAGAGGGTGGAGACACCGTGAGAGTCTGCCCAGGTGGGTTCACTGAGTCAAGGACCAAGAACTGGGGTGGGATGGGGCTGCGGGTGCCTGTGTGGGTACAGGATGCTCTCCTCCTGCCCCCAAGAAGGGAGGTGGTGGGAGAGAGAGCCTGGGGGGCAGATGGCCTCGCTCTGTGTACTGCTCCCAAACCAGGTGTTGGCTTGCTGTTCCCATGGGGCTGGGAGGTGGGGACCTGCCTCGAGAGCACATGGGGTTGGGGGGCGGGGGACAGAGACGAGGGCAGCAGGGAGGTCCTGGCAGCCCATTGCAGTGTCCTGGTCGAGGCTGGGTGGGTGTGAGATGTAGATTCCCAGGTTCCTCCTGCAATCCCGTGAGGGGTGCCTGGGAACGTGTGTTTTTAAGTACAGACTCCCCCTCCCCCAGGGAGTGCTGTCACTCACCTCGTGCACCCTGGCCTCTTCCTGGAGATGGATGGTCCAGGCAGGCCCTGCGGCCAGGGACAGTCCCTGCGTCGTCTTTCCATACAGATGGGCCTGGGAGGGTGCAGGTGTGGGGCACGTGGGAGCTCACACCTGTGCACACGCACCTGGAGCTGGGGTCTCCTTCTGAAATGCTTATTGCAAAAGGAAAAGGAAGCTTAGAGCTGGAGGCCCCAGGGCCCACAGGATTAGAGGCCCAGGTCGCTTGGAGGAGGTGAGGAAACCCACTCATCGCAGCCTGGAGGGAAGATTAAGGCAGAGGCGGGGGAAGGTGCAGCCACGAGGGGTGAGCGGGTGAGTGGGGTGACTCACTGGAGCTTCTGGGCAGCGCAGAGGTGAGGCCCTGGCAGGAGGCCGAGTGGGGATGCTGTATGTGGGAAGGCGAGGGGCCATGGGGACCCGTTAACCGTGCCCAGCAGCGGAGGCCCCTGGGCAGGAGCTCTGGCAGGACATCCCTCTGGGTTTCTGGAAATTGCTTTAAATCCTTGGCCCTTACTTCCCATCCTTGTCTGTTAAAACCGCCTGGCTATGGTGACCAAGGAAGGAGGATGCCGGCAGGAGGGCCTCCGGATTTGTGTTAAATGTTTTTAGAAGAAATCGGGAGCTGGCCCTGAGAGTTGGGGGTTGGCTCCCCGAGAGGTCTGTGTGCCTGTGCTAGCGTCGTGCGTCAGTCAGGGGCCCCGCCTGTGTTTGTGAGGCCCCGGAACGACCTGTTTCTCGACTCCTCAAATAATTCTGCCTGGGCAACCCCCCCCACCAAAGCCCAGCATACACTCACAGCAGCCCCCTTGTCATGGGGGGTCGGCTGTGCAGGTGCAGCACCCCATAGTCTGCGTGGTCAGTGGATCCGCCAACCTGTGCACACATGTGCACACACATGCACACACACATGCTCACCCACGTGCACACATGCTCACAAATGCACATGCACACAGACACAATGCATGCTCACACATGACACATCTGCACACACAATGCATGTTCACATGCATGCACACATACACACTCACATGTACTACACACCCACACATACACACTCACGCATATGCTCACACATGCACATGCACAAAGTCACAACGCATGCTCACCCACACACATGCATGCACTCAATGCATGCTCGCATGCACACACCTGCACACACTCACATGCACACACACATGGGTTTGCCTGGGTGTGCCCTTGGGGTGGAGGTGGAAGGAGCCTGGGATGACTGAGGTGTGGGCACGTGTTTCCTGGAGGCAAGAGGACTCTCCCTCCTGCCACATCTAGTAGCCGACCTCTGGCCGCCAGCTCTGTGCACGCCCTGCCTGTGGGGCCATGGCTAGGGCCACAGTGCGGAAGGGGCTTCACTGGCCCCTCCCTGTGTCTGACCTGGGCCTGGGTTTCCTCATCTAGAGAATAAGGGGTGGACAAGGCAACCTTGGGGGTCCCTTCCAGTCCCATCGGTGGGAACCTGGGGCCCTAGCTGGTGGCCCCTACCCCAGATCAGGCCGTTTGGAAGCCATGGCCACTTGGAGAAAGAGCTGGGACTTGCTGTTGGGGATACTAACGTTACTGTGCCCCAAGTGTGTTTGAGCCTGTGTGCTGGACTCACATCTGTGGTTGTCAGGATAATGGGGCCGACTTTCTCCTCTGAGGGTGCTGGTTTTATGATGAAAATCACCCGCCAATGCACAACCCTGTTACAGATGGTGTGAAATCCGTCTCCACTGGATGAACACATGCTCATTGCTGAAAGCCATGCAATTACCATGGTGCACTTGTGGGCATGACTGGACTAGGCCCCAGGACCTCACTTGCACAGTTGGACCCATTAGAGAACCTTCTGGAACTCAAGTGCAGTCCCAGGGAGCCCAGGATCTACTGCACCAGGGGCCTTTGAACCGAGTCCTGCTCCTCTCTCTGTGTCACTTCTGGAGACACTGGGCTGGGGGGAGGAAGGAGACGGTTAAAATGCAATAAACGGCAGGGTTTCTGCCTTCTGGGCAGCCATGCTCTGATTCAGGTTTCGTTGGTTTCATGGTCATGCCTGTGGGTTGTGAGCACTGGTGCCGAGGGCACAGTCCCTTCCACCAGCCTCCCCAGCAGGGCGGTGGAGATGGGATCCCGCTGGGATGAGGAGTTGGGCTGCAGTGGCCTCTACAGTCCCGTCCCTGCCTGGAGCGGCCAGCAACCTCAAGGCCATGGGACAGTGAGGGCTCAGGGCTCCCTGAAGGCATGGGATCCCTGGGGGTGGGAGAGAAAGATGGGAAAGGTGGCTGTCTAATGGGAGCGCACACCCATCCTTGAGGAAGGTCCTGGCTCCATAAGGGACCTGTAGGGTATGAGGACACCTCCGGCAGGTGGTCAAGGGTGAGGGCTCTGCCCTTGGACAGCTTGGATGCCAGCTCGGTCCCTCACTAGCCATGGGTGTTGGACCAACAGTAACATCCCTTCCCTTCTGTCCGGTTTCCCGTCTGTCAAACAGAGGAGCAGAGCCCCCCATGAGGGGCCCATCCAGCAAGGCATGAGGTGCTTGGGAAGAACCTCAATAAGCAAGGGCCTGAGTGCTTTCCCACAGCCACGGCCAGGGGAAGCCCTGCTGGATGAGGGTGACCATCTCCTCAGGGGCTCTTCTGCCTGTCTCTGTGCCCCGTGTCCCCCTTGATGACTTCAGGGTGCCTTTATTTGCATCTTCATAGACGTTGATTCTGCACTGTGAGTAGCCTTTGCACAGAAGGCCTGACTGCTGATTGGCCAGCAGTGGAGAGGCCCTGGCATGCCTAATTGCTGATTGGCCGGCAGTGGACAGGGGCCATGACATGCCTGACTGTTGATTGGCCAGTAGTGGAAGCGCCCTGGATAATCTGACGGCTGATTGGTCGGCAGCGGACAGGGCCCTGGTACACCTGATTTCTGATTGGCCAACAGTGGGCAGAGCCCTGGTATGCCTGACTGCTGATTGGACAGCAGTGGACAGGGCCCTGGCTTGCCTGATTGCCAATTGGCTGGCAGTGGACAGAGCCATGACATGCCTGACTGTTGATTGGCCATCGGTAGACAGGGACCCTGGCATGCCTAACTGCTGATTGGCCAGCAGTGGATAAGGGCCATGGCATGCCTCACTGTTGATTGGCCAGGAGTGGACAGGGCCCTGGCTTACCTGGCTGCTGATTGATTGGCAGTGGATAGGGGCCCTGGCACCCTCACTCCCTCCCACCCTGCTGGGAGCTGCTCTTCGGTGTGCAAGGATGGGGATGTGGTTCTGGACCACAAGCTACAGCATCAGGTTATCCTGCCCTGTCTGTGGGACTCTGGGAGAGCTCAGTCCCCTCCAGCCTTGCCCTTTGCCAGTTACCACTCACCCCTCCCCCCCCCCCACATATTTGCATTTCTGGACAAATTGCTTATGCAAGGCAGGTGGGCCGGAGTGAGCTGGGCATTCGAGCACCCAGCTGGGTTTCAAGGGCCTGGCAGGTGCTAAGCTGGGCCATGGACAAGGAGTCTGAGGAGGCCCCTTGGGGCACCCTCCTGCCTCAGGCAACCCCTGTCCGGCTGGTTCCGGAGGATGCACATGGCTGCTGATGGGTAGTTTTACTCCCTCCCCGACCTACCTTGATACATTCCCCAGGAATGTCTGTTTGCCACGGGACTGTTGGCCACCAACAGACAGCCTGCACCCAGGTATGCCGGGGTCAGGGTTGGGGTGGGGACAGAGTCTGCCTGGGGCCTCCTTCTCAGCAGCTGGGGTCAGCAGCTCAGCCTGCCTGTGGTCCCCTGGTTATATGTCGGGGTGACCCATATCAACACCCTAGCCTGCCAAGCCACCACACACCTGCATGCACACACAACACATGCTCACACACATGCACACACACAATGCGTGCTCACGCACACACCCCTGCAGGCACACAGTGTATGCTCACATGCACACACACACAGCATGCTCTGCACACCCACACACATACATACACACATATGCTCACAGACACACATGCACACGCTGGGCACCCCAGCCTACCGAGCTAGCGTAGGGCCTACAGGACTGAGCTTGCTGGGCCCCAGCCCCTGGCACCCGAGTGTGTGAATGCTCTTGGCCAGTGGTGATTGGCTAGCAAGGCTCCTGCCCTCTAATTTCCACTCCATCTCTCTGTGTGGCCTTGGATGCTGGCCTTGCAGATGCCACAGAGAAAGGACACCCTGAGGGTCAGAAGGGGCCTCCATGGTCACACTGTCCTACCTGCCTTCCCTACCTCCTTGACTCTCCTGGACAGCCTGCCTGCCTTGTCTTGAACCCTTGCCATGCCGGGGAACTCACCACCCAACAAGGCAGACCATCTCCTTTGCAGGCAAACAAGGCAGCAGGGAGTGGGCAGGGCTGGCACAGCCAAATGTCTGATGAGTGAACCCAACCCAGGCTCCACGAACTTCCTGTTAGAGCACCCACAGTGAGCCTGGAAGCTCCATCTCCTGGGCGAATTATTTTCCTTCTCCCCCAGTTACCTGGGGTCTCCATGAAGAAGGCTCAGAAATCCTCTCTACCCCCCAACACCCACAGTAGTGTGGTTTCCCCATCCCACCACCTGGATTGGCTTGGCCAGTGCCCGGTGTCTTCAGCCCCGAGGACATGCTGGTGGCTGCAAGACTCTTCCTGAGTCTTGCTTTTCCAGGGAGCCTGGCCTCAGAGGACCGGCTTCTAAGCCCTGTGTCCTACCTGGGCCCAAGCCCCCAACCTTTCCTCTAGACAACGGCAGTGGCCCTTCATCCTGCCTGTCCATGGAGCCCTGAGTCCTCTCAACTCCCTGGCTCCACAGGCCCCTCATGGGATTCTGCCGGGGGCCATTGCATCCCTGGAATAAGAGGCTGGGACCCAGGCTTGGCCAGTGAGTCCTTCTCCCTGCCCTTCCAGGAGCTTCTCCAGGCCCACGTGTGCAGAGCTCCCAGGGCCCTACAGCTGTCCAAGAGGTGTCCCTTGCCCAGCCAACCAGGCTTTCAGCTCCAAACCTCATGTTCTGGAACTTTCCAGGGAGGGGCACCCGTAGAAAGACCCCAGGAGGCCCCAGGCCGTGCTCCGCTCTGATTCCATGAGGGGCATGTTTTACAGGTCAGGCAAGAGTCAGCCTTCTAGGTGGGTCCCCCAAGGGCAGTGTGTTCCATCAGGAGTGAAACGTAATCAGCTTCAATCAATTCTGTTAAGAAAACTCAAGTTTTGTACCATGAAGGGGAGAGAAAAGTGACCAGGTCTTAGATCAAACGAGTGGTTCCGCCGATCACTTTTCACTGGTGCTTTGCCCAGGCTTTGCCTTTCTCCTTCCCCGACTGCTTGGGGACCGCAGTGGCCATGTGGCCAGGGGCCTTGGGGCTTCCAGGAAGCTGCTGTCCTGAAGGAAGCTGGACCACCGTGGCTTTAGGGAGGGGAGGACGAAGGAGGAGAGGGAGGCGGGGGCTCCTGGGAGGCTCTGTCACGTGGCCCCGTGCCCGTCAGCAGCCCCCTCCCCCACTGCCAGGGTCCCGGGTTCCATCCCCTCTGGTGTCCGGGCCCCGACATGGACGGTGATCAGACCGTGAGCCCCGGGCTCTGGAGAAGACTATGGTTTTGATTCTGCACTCTGGCTGTGAGCATGTTTGTGAGTGTGTGTGTGTGTGTGTGTGTGTGCTAGAGAGAGGCAGGAAAATGCCCTTTGCCACCAGCTCCAGGGTGTGCAGCTGCGCAGTTAAAGCTGACCACTTAGATCCTGGAAACCCGCCATTCAGAGGTGCTGTTCTGGCCTCCGTCCACAGGACCCGTGCTGCCTGCCTGTCTCCCCGGCCCACCCCTGATTGGCACCACCAGGAAATGTCCAGGGAACTGGCGGTGGGTAGCAGGTGCCCGCCTTCCCTTCGCAAGCCCCCGTCTCCCCCAGGACGCGGTGAAAGCTTGGAGGGAAGGGGCTGCCACCTAGACAGCTGCTGGTGCACGGAGATTGCGTCAATAGACAATCCCCTGCCCTTGGTACTGGCAGCACAATGGCATCAAGAAGCCAAGTCCGGGTGGTGAGGTGTGTGCAGACCAACCAGGGCACGGAGCCGCATGGGGGGAAGAGGACAGACGCCGCAGGAATAGATGGATAGATAGTTCTATATAGATGTATATATAAGTGAGATTTCAAACCCTGGCAAGGCCTTGTGTTCAGTTGGGTCCCAACGTGTGTGTGCTTCATCCTTCCAGTTCCTTCCGAGCTGCTGTGGGAGGATATGCCGGTGGCTGGTGCTCTGTGCCATAACGGGAAGTGCAAGAGAAAAATAACCATCAGCAGACACATTGTGCCAGATACGTTTGGTGGTGATGGTGAGATTCGGGCTTTGGCTTTACTTCCGGGTTGCACTTGTGGGTCCCTCTTTAGAGTTTCGGCTCTTTCCGTTTGCATTTATCAATAACCTCCTCTTAGGGCTACTGAATTCAGGGGAGGACCAAATTCGGAGACTGACAGGAAGGTGGTGAGACCTGCCTCAGAGACTTAAGGTTACCAGGGGACCCCAAAAGTTTGGAAAATGGGAAAGGAGAGGAATCATTTCCTTAGAGGGAGAGCCTCCCCCACCTCCTCCCTCAGTTCAGTAATGAGCCAGATCATGGGATGGTTCATTTATTCATGCAACAAGCATTTACTGAGCATGCCTGAGCACCAAACCCTAGCTCACCTACCTGCCGGGAGCTCCATGTCTGGAATTTTTCCATCCATGGTGGGAGCCCCATGTTCCCCGTGACATGGAGCACTTCAAATGCAGTTAGGATGAGTTGCAATGTGCTACCAGGGTGAAGCACTTACCAGATTTCAAAGACTCAGTATGAAGAGGATGTAAAATATGTCATCAATAATTTTCACCTTGTTTGCATGATGATGTGATCATGCTGAGGATATATTGTTAAAATAAGTCATTAACATGAGTTTCATCTGCTGCTGCTTCAAATATCTTCGGTTCTTTTAAATTTCACTTTTACCACAATGTATTCTTTATAGTTAATAGACTTTATTTTTTGGTACAGTTGTAAATTTATGGAAAAACTAAGCAGCTACTATAGAGAGTTCCATACCCCCCTATCTTGCACCCCCCCCACACACACACCCAGTTTCTCCTATTAGTAGCATCTCGCTTTCGTGTTGTATATTTGTTACAATTAATGAGTCAATGTTGATGTATTATTATTAACCCGAAGTCCACAGTTCACCTTGTTTCACTCTTCGGGTTGTGCAGTTCTGGGGGTTAGCCAAATGCATCATGTTGTGTTGCCACCATCACAGATTCATCCAGAAACTTTCATCACCCTAAAAGTGCTCCATGCTCCACTTGCTCATCTCTTCCCTCCCCCACCGAACCCCTGACGGCCACTGATCTTTTTAACTGTCACTGTAGTTTTGCCTTTTCCAAATGTCACATAGTTGGAGTCATACGGTATGTAGCTTTTTCAGACTGGCTTCTTTCACTTAGCAGTATGCATTTAAGTTCCTCCTTGTCTTTGTATGACCTAATAGCTCATTTCTTCCTCTTTTAAAAAATTGTGGTAAAATAATATAAAATTCTCCAGCTCCTTTCTCTCTGTTGCTGACTAATAATCCACTGAACGGATGTGCTGCGGTTTGTCCATCCATTCACCTATTAAAGGAAATTGTGTTTGCTTCCAGTTTCTGCGATTATGGATAAAGCTGCTATAAACACTTGCAGGCAGGTTTCCGTGTGGACATCGGTTTTCAACTCATTTGGCTGCTTACCTAGGAGCGTGGTGGCTGGGTTGCGAGGCTTTACGTTCAGCTCTACAGGGACCTGCCAAACCATCTTCCAAGGTGGCTGCACCATTTGGCCTTCCCACCAGCATCTTCTCGTTCGTTGCGCCACCTTCTCGCTGGTATTTGGTGCTGTTGTGTTGAGGGTTTTAGCCACCCTGATCGGTGGGTTGTGGAATCTCATTGTTTAATCTGCATTTGCCTCACGGCCCTTGATGCTTGTTGGCCGTCTGTTTATCTTCTTTGGTGAGGGGTCTGTTCAGATTTTCTGACCATTTTTAAAAATTGGGGTGTTTGTTTTCTCATTGCTGAGTTTTAGGAGTTCTTTGTCTATTTCAGACACAAGTCCTTTATCAGATATGTGTTTTTCAACCATTTTCTCCCAGTCTGTGGCTTGTCTCTTCATTCTCTTAATGTTTAGGAAATAGTGGGTCAAATAAAATAAATTATTTTAATTAACTGCACCTGTTTCTTTTTACTTTTTAAAATGCATCTACTAGAAAATTTTAATTACCTATGTAATTATATAGCACACACATAAAGTAATACAAGATCCACACAGAGAACTCTCCCACCTTTGCCCACAGATGCCCAGATCCATTGATTAAAAAAGAATTCTCCTGGACGGCACTAGTCTGGAGGCAGAGGCACACACGTTTGTTGATAACCAGAGGGGCCTAACAGAATGATGCTAGAGGACGGGGGTGTCAACTGAGGGCTACAGGAAGTGGGGTGGGAGCCAGGTGCCCTCATGGGCAGAGCTGGCCCTGCTGCAAGCCCACTGGACACTGCCTCCAAACCACTGAACTCCAAATCCAGCACACAGCCAGGGTCAAGGAAACTTCATTCCCCTTCCGGGGTGCCTGCCCCTCACTTTTCTCTCCCATTTCAAAAGAGCTCATCTGCAGGGAGTAACCCCCCACCCCCAGCCCCATGCCCGCTGCTGGGAGCCACTCCGTGGCCTCTGGTTTGGCATCACGGAAGGGCTTCCAGGTGGGCCGAGGGGGCTCTGAGCTGCACCTGGGGTCCATGCAGCATCCGGGAGCTGATTGGGGGTGGCGGGGGCAGCTGGGGGGCCCTTCGTTCTGAATGCATAGCTCGTCAGCCGCCATCACAGGAACCTTGGATAAAGTGTTCCAGTGAAGAAGATAATTGAAAATCAAAAAAGACTTTGTTAATTTGATTAGGCAGAGCTGTAGTCGGATTGTTCTTCATCAAAGGAGATTTAATTTTGACATGCAATTAAATCCTTCTGCTGTAAGATCTGGCCCTGTGCTGAGAGGGGCTGGGTGGCCTGGGGAGGGCTGGGGGGAGGAGGTGGGAAGTGATGTTAGAAATTGTTGGGGGGGCAGGGATGGTCGCCTGGGATTTGGGGAAAAGTAGAGACGACAGCGCCAAGGCTGGGGGATGGGATGGAATGGGTGCAGCAGATGAAGAGAGAGGAAATCAAAGAGGGGACCAAGGGAGAATTAGAATACAGCTGCAGGAGGACAGTGCTGGGGCTGGGGACAGAGGAAGGAGAGGAGAGGCCACTTCGGGGAGATCCCAAATGTATGTGCGGATTCACATTGCCTTACGGAATTATTCTGTAATTCTCAACATGGAGAAATAAGCAGAAGTTTGGGGTACGGGAACTGGACTCGCTTCTTGGTGGGCTGAAATCCTGAAATCCTGGAGTTGCACGTGGACCTGGATTTTGGGGTGAAGAAACCCTGTGGAGCACAAACAGGTCCAGCCAGAGCTTGAGGGGCTGAGCGCCGTGCCCCCCCCCTTGGGCAGGACAGCAGTGGAGTCAGTGTCTGGCGCCTAGAGCCCCCTAACCTGCCCCGTCAGACCAGATGGGAGGCCCACGGCTCATATCCCCTCGTTTTTATTTCTGGCAAGTTCAGGGGCGTTATTCCCGCCTATTAAAATAATCGTGGGTTTTGTCTGCTTTCTATTGTGGGGAACTTGGAAAATGGAGAAAAGTATAGAGACGTAGAGAAGTGGAGTGCCATCTTCCTTGCTGGGTCCCTCCCAAGCTGCGTTGTCCCCGGAGCTGGTGGGAAGTCGGTGGTTAGGCCGTGAGCCCCGCAGTGAGCCGAGCTGGCTGAGGCCCTTGCCTGTGGGAAGTGCAGGTCCAACGGGGACAGCAGCGACCAGGGAAGGACACACACACATGTCTCCACGGGCCACACCGTGGGGACGCTCATTGGAGCACACCCGGGGTTCTGTCCGGGGATGGCGGGCAGCCTGGCGAGGGTGGTGGGAAGCGGTGGGGTTGGGGGTAGATGCCGTCCCCAGAGCCACGTCTGCAGGCAAGTCCCCCTCCTCCCTGCCTTCTCACCAGGAGCCAGGCCCAGGGTTGGACGGGGTCAGACCCCATGCTCTGTCCACTGCCTGGGCACAGGACCTCTTTGATGGGAGCCAGGGCCACCGGCTCTGCCTGCCTGAAGGGTGGAGCTGCGGAGGGAGAGCAGGCCCGGCCCCCGCCAGCATACAGCAGGGCAGAGTGACCCCCAGCGCTGCAGGCATGGTGAGTGGTATTTAGCAAATGTTATCCATTAGCCCCCAATTCTGAGAAGCCGGGGGTGACTGGTGAAATAGCTGCACTCAGGGTACCACAGGCAGGACTGAGGGGGCGCAGTTGGGTGCAGGGGGCAGTGGAGGGGGCTCGGCGCCCAGCTGGCTGCCCATCCCCTCCCTGGCCTCGTGGCCCCCGTCCCCAGCCAAGCTCAGACCGGGGCGTTGGCGAGGCTGTGGCCTTGGTGGTGCCGTATATTGTTAATGCTCTCAGTCATTTTATTTTAATAGCTCCTCTCCCTGTTCTTATTATGGTCTGGGGCAGGCCTCTGTCCAACTTGTCATTTACCTCATGCCTGCTTGGCAAGACGCGGGAAGGGGTCAACCAGCGGTGCCTGCCCTGAGCCCTGGGTTGGGGGTCAGGCGGCCTTCCAGGCCTCTCTGGGTTCAGTGCGGGCGTCAAGGGGCCCTGGCACGGCTCCCACCTGCAGCATTCAGATCCTTGAGGGCACGAGATACTTCTGCCTTCCTGGCCACTTCCTCCATTAAAAAAACTTAAAGAAATAGAAGAGAATATATTATTATATATTAAAACTTTTTCTTCAACCTGAAAGTGGAAAGAAATTAAAAGGTATGTGTGGGCCCCCTCAGAAGCACTGGGAGCTCTCAGACCACAAGAGACAGCCAAGCGTGCCACGGGGGGTCCCTGAAGCCCCGGCCCACACTGCTGCCACGAGGCTGTGAATGTGCATGTGCACGTGTGACACTGTGTGTGTGTGTGTGTGTGTGTGTGTGAGCGGGTCTCAGTGTGGGTGTGCCTCTGTGTCTCTAGGTAAGTGTGGGTGTCTGTGTGCATATCTGTGTGTGTATTTGTGTGTCTGTGTGTGTATATGAGGGTATGTGCCTGAGGGCGTGTATCTGTGTCTCCAGGCGAGTGTGCGAGTCTCTGTGTACCTCTGAGTGTGGCTGTGTGGTGTGTGTGCACCTGTGTCTGAATGCCCATGTACACATGCCAAGGCACAGAAATGGCCTGATTAGGGAACTGAGGTTTTAGTAGGAGGAGAATATTTTGTGCTTGACCAGGGATTTTTCCCCTCTGCAGTTTCTCTAAAACTGCTAAGAAAACAGCACGAAATGCCCCAACCCACCAGCGACCTGTTCGGGAGGCAGTGGCTTTCCTGGTGAGGGACCTTTGTTGGGGGTGGTGATGGGGGAATGCCGTGTGCTCACGGGCTAAAGACGGGGTCCATGAGGAGATGGGGGAAGTGTGGAGCGGCCCCCACACCATCGAAAGCCTGCCCACCACAGAGTCCCCGGGAAAATGCAAAAAAGGGGAGCTCCTCGTTTTCCTTGAGTTCAGGCTGGGGAGGAAGAACTGGAAAGGAGTAGAATAGAGGACAGAAAACTACCGTCCTTGTTTTGACTCCCCCTACCCAGCAGCAGAAGCGGCCAGGGGCCCAGAGTTACTGGAGAACAGAAGGAAGGTGAGCATATGCGGGTTGAGCCGAGGGCCAACACCGCTGGGGCCAGGGGGGCAGGCTCTCAGGTGCATGGGCTCCACGTCCGGGACAGTCAAGGCTGTCTCCACAGTCAACACCATGCAGGGCACCCTGCCAGGTGTCCACATGTTGGGCACCATTTGGTCCTCGCAGCCACCCTGTGATTTTATGGTGGAGGGAACGGAGGCACAGAGAGGTTGAGTAACCTGCCCAAGGTTGCACAGCAGTAAGGGGCAGAGCCAGGGTTGGAGCCTAAGCTGGCCCCAAAGGCAGCCGTTCGTCACGGTGCCAGGTGCTTTGCCTGCAGGAGCAGGGGACGGGGCTTTCTTGCAGTCTCAGGGACCCGGTAGCCCTTTTCAAGGAGGGTGTGCTCCTGGGAACCAAGCTGAATCAGGGACTAAAGGTGTGCCCCTTCTTGCTTCTGAGGGGGTGGCCTTCTCTGCCGACCTCACCTCCTGTGACCTCTGCACCCATTTACAGGGCTGCTCCCAGCCAGTGGAGACCTTCCACGCACCTGCTATCTGTCGGTCCCGGGCTGAGCCGGCAGGAGGCTGCATGGCTGGCTTGGCCCAGGCCACGTCCCTCTCCCTGGAGCCTGGCGCCACACCCCAACATCTGGGCCCCCCTCATGAGCTGAGCTGATGCCAGAGAAGCCTGGATTGACTCCCTGATGTTCTTCCACCCCCGCCGCTCCCCAACACTTATTAACACTTACGAGCTTGTGTGTGTGCCCCCTGCCTCCCTAACTAGACCGGGCGCTTCTCGGGAGGCAGGGACTGGATCTCTTCCCCCACCCTGTCCTCTCACTGAGCCTTCTGCATCTCTGCAGAGGGGTTGATCTAACAGCTGCTGGTCATCGTCTGCCTGGGAGATGGGTTTTCCCCTCCATGCAAATCTGCTCTTGAGCAAATGTCCGGGTTCTGCAGGGCTGGCTCCCCAGCACCCTGGGATGACAGGTCACTGCAGGAGCCCAGCCCAGGGGGGCCCAGGAGAGCATGAGGGCGCTCCTACAGGGGCTGAGCTGCAGGGAGCGGCTGACGGGGGACAGGGAGGGGGGCAGGCGGAGGGAGCCGGGCAGTGGCAGGGAGGGACGCAGCAGCGGCTTAGGGCTCTTGAGAAGGAAGTCACTGGGCTGAGAAGGACAGATGGCCCATGGGGAGGAGGTGGAGGGCTCCAGGATATTGTATGCAAATCGAATTTCTTTAAATCATATAACATTTCAGTGCACCGGGGGAGGCTCAGTCTTTAAAGCAATCTTGCTGGAAGTCTTCTCCAAAAAGCAATCCTTTTGCTTAATGTAAAGTATCGTTCTTGAACTGGTGTGTTTTTATATGGACTGTTCATAAAGCAGTGTGCATTTGCATAGAAAAAGGAAGCCTGCAAACATATGACCCAGGCCGTGAGTGCGTTTGGGTGTGCATGTGTGTGTGTGTGCATGTGTGCAAACCCTTGCTCCCTTGTACCTGGGTGCAGCCAGCACAGGCGATTCCTCATTGCTCCAGTTCAATTTATATTAAAGCCAATGTTTAAAAGCTCTCCCTTCCAGTTTTTATTTGCTGGCCTAAGTCTTCTCCAGCAATTAGTTAGCTTAATGAGTTTTCTTAATTCTTGTCTATTAGAAAACCATGTTTCTGCATGAAAAGCTAGCCATTTCCAAGGAGACGAGCTCAGCATTGTTCTACCTGGGCTCAGAGCTGCCTATTCTGCTCCCCCCACCAATCCCTGGCTCAGCCCCTCACCCCTACCTCCGGGAGAAGGGGGTACTTGGCCTCAGGGGCTTGGGCATCTCTTCTTCGTCTCCATTGCCTGCCCCAGTGTCTCACTCCCTCTATTCGAGCCCCTTCCCCACCCCAGGATTTGCCGGGCTTCCACATGGAGGAGACAGCCTCACCAGGAGCTCAGAAAGCTCAGCACAAAACCCAAAACCGCAGGGAAGATGGAGGAAATCAGTGTGTGCCAGGCAGGTTCACTGGAGGCAGGAAGGGGAGCTGGCAACCAGCTCCTGGGGTGCCCTTTTCCTGGGGGTGCTGGGTGGGCTGGTCACAGACCCCAGCATGGCCTGGCTCCCAAGCCAGCCCCGTTGAGTTGGCACGTATAACCTGACATGCAGCTCCTGCCTGGGCTGTGAGGTGCCTGGGGGTTTTCGGGCCTGAATGGAGTCTGAGAGGCCAGATGCTCATTCCGGTGAGTGCCCTTCTGGACCCCTGGCCCATTTCACAGAAAACTCTGAAGAAATGATTTCAGGAGCATTTGGAATAGAGCTGCAGCTGGGGGTGAGGCCCAGCTCTGCTGGTTACCACTCAGTGACCTCGGGCGAGTTACTTCCTTCCACCAGTGCTCCTGAGTGCCCACAGTGTGCCCACAGGGGCGCCGGGGCTGGGTCCTTGGCAAGCCCCCTCCTCTCTGAGTTTTGTTCTCTCCAAACAGCAGTGAGGGTCTGGGACTCAAGGCTTTTTAAGGTCCGGGCTGCCGTGCTTCTGCAGGTTGTGAGAGAGCCCGGGGAAGGGGGGAGTGGGCCGTGGGGGGAGGAAGGAGAGGGGACCCAGGGGGGAACACGACCTAGAGGGTTGGCATGGGTGGCAGCCGGGTGGAGCCGGTGCCTCTGTCGCATGTGGAGATGAGGTCAGAATCTGCCCCCCACCCCCGAAATTGGGTCCCTGAGGGATCCTAGCTGCTCTCTCCACTCTGACTTCCCCACTTGCTGCCTTGGCATCTCTAGCCAACTCCATCTGCACCCCAGTGTTACCTGTCACCTATCAGGTCCACCCTTCACACCCTCGGACCAGAAACAGTTTGAAAACAGACTCACACTGATGCACCTTAGCCTGCTCCCCCCACACCTGTAGCCCAGCACGCCCTATTACCTGGCCATGGGCAGGTGAACTCCCCAGGCCGACTGCCCCCTTCTCTGCAGGTTGGGAAAGATTCCAGCCAGGGTCTCTGGCTTCCTCTGTGGCTTCTCTCCCCCTGTGGGTGGGAGCAAGAAATGTGGCCAGGCCAGGAATCTGGAAGCCCTTGTGGGACGGGCCTGGGATGGACGCGGCCAGCTTGCTTTGACTGGGGGCCTGGGGTAGTGAAGGACCCTCCACAACTGGGAGCTCGGACCTGGCCTTGGGAACATCCATTGCTCAGACGCGAAGCCATGAATCCGGGAGGAGATGTAGAATGTGGAGGAGCCACAGAGCCTGGGAGGAGCCACAGTCTGGGAGGAGCCAGTGAACAGAATTCTGCAAGCAAGGAGCACTGCCAGAGGAGGGAGCTTTTGGTGAATGACCTTTTGGCACACAGAGGCAGAGAACGCACCAGAGGGGACAACCAGGCAGCCACCCCCACTGACCCGCTATAGCCTGGCCTCTCCTGGGTGCTGGGTGCATGCGCACATGGGCGGCCTCCTGAACCATGTCCGTGGGTTCTGGTTGATCTGAGACACCCCTCGGTCTGCCTGAGAGCTCCGATTGCTTGGCCATTGTTTCTGCATTAAACAGGAAATGCTCCTTACTGGGCAGCTGACCCCCCGAGTCTCAGGGACTGAGCACAACAGAGGTTTATTTCCCCTCATGCAAAGTCTGAGAAGGGTGCTCCTGAGCGCTGGGTGCCTCTGCTCCAAGCAGTTGTTCCGAGACCGGGTTCCTTCTGCCTCGTGGGGTCTGCCATCTAGAACCAGTGGATTTGCAGCTACTGAGAAGAGGAGAGGGTCCAGGGTTCCGGGGCAGCCTGAAGCAGCGTGTATCCCAGCTGCACCCTCCATCGGCCAAGCTTGGCCAAGTGGCCCCCACACACAGCCTAGCTCTGCACCCAGGAGGGCGAGGAGCAGGTCTGCCCAGACCCCATCCTTCCCCCAGAGTTTCCCTGAGTCCCCCAAGGGACAAGTGTGAGCCGAGAACCAGGGAGTTTGCAGAGAGATGCCAGCTCTGTGGTCTCGTGCTTCTCATCCCCAGGGTCCAGGAAAGAACAGAATGAGCGCGGTGGGGTGAGAACACGGAAAGCCCGGGTGTCTCTGGAATCTGGTCATCAAGGGGAAGCATCCTTATTTAGTTTGAAGTTTGTTGACAGCCCTTTAAATATACCCATCTGTGCACTAAGTGTTTTGGTTTGCTAAAGCACTGAAATGCAATAAACCAGAAACGGACTGGCTTTTAACAAGAGGGATTTACTAGCCTACAAATTTACAGTTCTAAGGCCTTGAAAATGACCAACTCAAGGCATCACCAGGACGATACCTGGACTCTGAAGACAGGCTGCCAGCATCCAGGGCTCCTCTGTCACGGGAAGGCACATGGCTGGTGTTCTCTGGTCCCTTGCTCCTGGGTTTCATTGCTTTCAGCTTCTGGTTCCAGTGGCCACCTCCCTGAGCTGCTGTGGGTCCCCCCTTAACATCTCCAGGGCTTTTCTTTCTAACTTCTCTGGGCTTTTTCTGCCTTTTATCCTCTCATAAAGGACTCCAGTGCAGGATTACACCAACTGAATTGGGTTGGTCACATCTCAATTGAAACAACCTAATCAAAATGTCCCACCCACAACAGGTCTATACCCACAGGAGTAGATTAAAAGAAGATGTCCTTTTCTGGGGTACATGACAACACCAAACCAGCACAGTAAAGTAACAGCATCCTCCCAGCCCAGAAGTGTGTGGTGGGTGCCACCTGCCCTGTGGGGCCACCACGCCGCTGCCCTGGGCACAGCCCCAGTGAGGGAGGAGGTCCAGGCTCCACCACAGGGCAGTTAGCCCCATGTCCCACCGCCCCCGCACTCCAGCATCCTCCCCCGACCCGCTCCCTCTCCATACTCATGGGAGGAGAGCAGGGAGGACGTGTGCCTCAGTGACAGATGGCATGAGCAGGGGTTCCAGCTTGCTGCTGCTTCGGCCGGGAGCTGCAGTGCCTGCAGGAGAGGACTCGGTTCTCTGAGCCAAGAACCCAGAGCCCAGAACCAGAAGTTTCTGATTCCTCAAGAGTTCCCCAGAAGAAGTGTTAGAGTGTGAGTGTAAGCAAGTGTGTGTGGGTCTGTTTGCATGTGTGTGAGAGTGTATGTACGCATGTGAGTGTGTACTTGCGAGTGCACCAGTGTGTATGATGGTAAGTGTGCATTTGTGTATTGAGTGGTGAGTGTGAATGTGAGTGTGCGTGTGAGCAAGCGTGTGCAGGTCTGTGTTTGGATGTGTGTGAGTGTAAGTGTGCATGTGAGTGTGTATGTGTGAGTGCACCTGTGTGTGATTGTGAGTGTGCATTTGTGTATTGAGTGTGAGTGTGCATGTGAGCAAGTGTGTGCGGGTCTGTGGATGTGTGTGAGTGTAAGTGTAAGTGTGAGTGTGTGAGTGCACCAGTGTGTGTGATTGTGAGTGTGCATTTGTGTGTATTGAGTGTGAGTGCGAATGTAAGCGTGCATGTGAGTGAGCGTGGGCAGCAGCAGGCTCACCCCGTGGGTGTGAAGTGAGGCAGAGCAAGGGACCCTGCCTTCCGAGGGGACAGAGGGCCCCAGGCAGACAGTGGGTCGCAGGCTTTTTTCCGTGGGGCATCCCCTGGCAGCCCAGAACGCAGATTGTCTGAACCTGAGGGCACCATCACTCCTCCTTCCCTCTCAGGTCCTCTGAGAAGGGTGCCACCTTCCAGGCCCCGGGTGATTCCTGACAGCGTCCCCGAGAAACCCACCACTGAGGAGGAGGAAGCTCTGAAGAAGGGGATGTACCCGTGCTCCCCCTCAGCTTTGTCCCCAGGGTGTGTTCTCTGGGCACCGCTGGAGCAAGAGCCTTCCTTCTCTGTTGGTGGGACCCCAGACTCCATCAAAACTAAGGGGGGAAGCGAGAATCTGCGGCCTGGTGTCCTCCTCTCCGGCCCCCAAGAGCACCTTCCATGGGCATCAGGGAGTTCTCCCTCCACGCAGGCTTTCTTTGATGGGGGAGACGTGCGGGTCTGGGAGCCGTTGGCGGGGTCTCCCGAGGGTCAGGTCCACCCATCATTGGCACCTGGCAAAGACTCGGAGACGTTCACTCCAGCGCTGGTGACCAAACCTGTACCCACCAGGGGTAGGTCCTTCTCCAGGGCTCCAGAGGAGGCAGCCGGGGCTGGAGTGACCGGGAGGAGGAGGCCAGCACAGTGCACCAGCAGTGATGAGGCACGAGGGACGGGCGTGTTGGCTGCAGCTGCCACTGCCAGGCAAGGCTCACACAGCTCGTGGCCTTGGAGGACACGCTACGGCGTGAAAAAGCACTAAACCCTCAGATCACATCAGCTGTGTCCCCAACACAAACTCTTGGAGTTTGGGGTGGAGGGTCAGGGAGGAGGCTCCATGTGTGTATGGCGAGGGGGGTGCCCAGATAGGCCCTGCTCATGCTGAGGCCGTTTGCTTCTGCCCTCAGGAGCCTGGGGACGGTCAGGGTCACTGCCCATCAGACCTTCCCAGAAGTGGGAGCCACCTGGGGGCAAAAGCAGGGCTCCATCACCTGAGGCTGCTGCTGGACAGGTGTCTCTGCCAGGCAGGGCTCTGTTCCAGGAAGAGCTGGGAGAGCCACGTTTGACTCCCACCTGTGCGCACCTGCGCCGTGGGCTGCGGGCCCGTGGCTGCCCCCTTAGCTATTGGTCATCAACACGGACAGAGTGTTTGGCCGCGACAAGGTGCCCGAGTGCTAAGATTGAGGAGGCCGTCTTTGGGCGCTTGTCCTGACAGCGCCTGCAAGGACACAAAGCGTGGAGACACCATCACTCCCCTGTGGGCATCCTGGTCCCCTGCAGCACGGAGGGGACCGCGGCCCAGGGTGCTCGGGCCACAGCAAACCGGTGGCAACTCAGAGTGATTCGGAAGTGTCGGCAGTCGCTTCTGCCCATCGTCAAACAGGGCTGGGCTTGATCTGTAAACTCACATGGTTCCAACAACAGAACGAAGCCTCCTGGGAAACCCAGGCTCAGCTGCTCCAGATGTGCAGCTCCCTGGTCCCCACGTAGGATGGACAGCCTTGATGGAGCCCCAGGCCAGAGAGCGAGGGAGCCCCTTTTTGCACAGCAGATGCTCCAGCCAGCTCAGGCAGAGCCCCACTCCCCCAACTGTGTCCCATGATAAGGTTCAGCCCTTCTAGGGACAAGGTGGGAGTGGGCGTGGTGTTGGGGTTAGGGCACCTTGCTGGTGGGAGGTGGAAGCAAATCACACGGGCTAGTCCTCCTGCACCTTTGGAATCTCCTGCCGGAATCTCAGGATTTCGTTCCCCTTCATCACTGCTTGTCTTAGACTGAAATTAATTTGTCTCCCCTGAATGCATACAACCCATGGCCAGGGTGCCACAGAGCGGTGGGTGGCAGGAGAAGTCCACCCGCAGGGGACATTTGTGAGTGGCCTGTCCACGGTGCATGGTCCCAGTGCAGGTGGCTGCAGGCTGACCGCGTCTTGGGGGGTACTTGCGGCCTGCACCTCCTCGGGGAGCTCGGGTTCATCTTCTGTTGTGTCTCCTCATGCCCACTGCAGACACCCCCTTGGAAGAGCTGCCAGCTCATCCGACCGGTCCTCCTCGCCCCACTGTGCTGCCTGCAGCCCTGCCCTCCCGGGCCCTCCCTCCAGCTGTGCATGTTGGGGTTGAACCGTCTTCTCCACTTGGCCCCACAGTATGTTACTGGAAGAATGGCTTCCAGTTACTCAGTCTGAGTAAACCTTACCTGTGCAGCCCCGGCTCTGATGCAGGGAGAGGGCTTCCTTGTATTTATTGTGCATCTTCTCTCTCGTTTCCCTCTTGTACCTGTAGCCCGGGTCACATACTTGGTGATAGTTAAATGATGGTTGACAGTCTGGGTAACTTGTGTTTTCCATGAGAATGAAGCAGAAGGCGAAGATCAGGGCAACTGAGGAGGAAAAAGAGAAGAATGAAGAGGAAGAGGAAGGGGAGAGGGGGAGGGAGGAGGAAGAGGGGAGGGAGCAGGCCCAGGCTCTTAGGTTGGGTTCCTCCAGGAAACAGATTTGCCAGCAGGAAGTTCACAGGAAGTGGCCTTGGGGTGGAAGCTGGTGTGGGGAGAAGGGGCAAGGGGAGCAACAAAGGCCTCCACTTTTGGGGAGCTCTGGAGCTGCCCTGCCTTGAGGCAAAGCGTAGGGTCTTTGTACCCCTTCACCCACCAATCTCGGGGTGTGGCTGACCCTGCTCTCCCAGGGCAGTGCCCAGAGAAGGGCACAGCTGAGAGCCATCGGGTGCTACCACCCTGGCAGCTGGGGCAGAGTCGCCCCAACCTGCAGGCCAGCCTGGGTGGGGCCCCACGGCGCCCACAGGGAGGACGAGGGCTGAGCCCCGGCTGGGGCTCCGTCATGGCTGGTGACCACAGACCAACGCCTTCCAGCCCCGGGCCCAACTCCTCTGACGCGCGGCACGCCGCCCATCTGTCCCCCTCCAGCTGAGGGGAGCCCCTGTGGGTGGTCTGAGTCACAGGCACCCATGAAGCACTGCGTTGGGGGACCCTGCTCCACTGGCAGACGGTGGAGCTGCAAAGCTGGGCTCTGTTCACGATGCTGGATCCCTCTTGCTCTGGGGACACTGGCTTTGATAGATTGAGACATGGTGCCGCCCCGTGTACTATAAAATAACAGCTCACTTTCAGAGCCAGCGTAGCCGCTGGAGCCCACCTGTGCCTCTAAAACCAAATGAATGCTTAGTAGCAACAATAATCATAGCAACGCTCAGGAGAGATGGAGGCGCGAGCTGCAGGTGCTCACCGCTCAGGCAGCCAGCGGCTGCGTCCTCAGTCCCGCGGGGAGCGTCAGCCTGAGAGGACAGCGCTGAGACACGGTCCGGCCGTCAGCGGCTGCGGGGCAGGCCCTGGTCACTGGCGGGCCGGCCGCTGCTTCCCGGGCTCCCTCCGCAGCCAGCTGGTTGGCTTTCCTAACGATGCCCTGCTGGTGTCTGTTCCCTGCTTTCCTGCTCTCTAGACTTGTACCTAATTGCTTTCCATAACGCAGCCCCCCTTGGGGAGCGCCCCTGCCGGGCGCCTCTTCTGGGCCACGCTTGGAGTCTGGGCACCTGGGTCCCGATCGGAGCCGCGTGGTGGCAGAGGCGCCACCTGCTCACTGATGCTGAGGGTCACCATGGTGCCCAGGAAGGGGCCCCTCTCCGTGGTAATGGGGCCCCCGGGAGACCCCTGCCCACCCCACCCCCCAGCAAGCACCACAGCCCTTTGTCTCTGCCCATGCTGATCATTCCTTACCCTGTGCATTTTTGAAGCTCTAAATCAGGCAGCCCCGTAAGTACAGAAGATGGGGTAAAACAGATTAGTCTACACTGTCAGAGTGGAGAAGATGCATTCCTGCACTTTTATTTCTTTTAGTGGTGTTATCAAATGTGCTGGTGATTCATGTAGAGAAGACATATTCTGTTAAAGCATTTTTCACCTCGAGCCGCCTCTCGAGGGCACCGACTGTCTCCTCAGCTGCTGAAACCCGTTCATCTGGTGTCCGTGTGGGAGCACGGGGGTCGGTGGGGCGCCGCCAGAATTAAGTATGAATTAAACATACCATTAAAATAAAGTGTTATCACAGCCACCTAATGAATTTTGTTCTCTGACAGTCTTGTCTTGCGATGTTTGATGCTCGGGCATCTTTCTATTCCATGTTTCCTTGGTGGATTTTCATTTAGGAGTCTGTTGCATCATCATAGGGGGTGCCATGTACCCCCACGGGTGCACTCTTTCCTCTCTGCTCTGCTGGAGTGAATATTTTGTTCACATTAAAACGAAAGTGGAAAAGGTCAAAGTGACTTCTAAAAAGGGGTTAAAAAGAGCAAGAATTACATATTTGATTATGGTTAAAAGGGGAAACTTTAGGTTGTCTATATGTTTGTTACTAGAATAAAAGTTTTTAAAAAATTCCATGGACCTGCACAATAGAAGCAGTGAACCCTGGGTTAAAACCACAATCCGCAATTAATAAGACAGTTATGAAAATGTGCTTTCATCAACACTAATGAATGTCCCGCCTCAGTGCCAGGTGTTAATAGCAGGGTGGCGTATGGGAATCCTGTATCTGATTCACGATTGTTCTGAAACCCACAGTGTCTCTAAAAAACACAAAAAGAGCAAGAAGCTAAGTTTTTTTTTCCCAGAAATGCTGTGTATGTGTCCATGTCCAGAAGCAGAAATTAAGGGATTCGGGGTGGGATTGGCTTTGTCAGAGCCCACCAAAAGCCAAGAGACAAGTCCCCCACCCTAGTCTACCCTACTTAAGATGGCAAGAATCTCACTTTTTTTTAAATTTATTTTTTATAGCTCTGCTTCTACTCCCTCTTTCCTCCATCTCCCCCCGGCCCTCACCCCAGGCTCTCGAGAGCCCAGCCTGAAATGGACAGGGCAGCCCCCCCAGGTGTGGGACAAATCCAGGGCTTCAGGTAAGGTGGGTGGGGGTGGACATTCCAGGGCTCCTCTTTGTCCCCCTGGGGCTCCTGGGGTGGATGAGCTATAAATTTGGCCCTCAGGGTCCCCCATCCCCTTATCGGGCCCACATCGATGTGAAACGGGCTTTTTTCTCAGAAAGTGAGCAGCAGTGTCCAAAACGCCCACACCTGGTGCCCACCCACCTGTGAGCCTCTCCCTCCTTCACCACCTGGTGCTGGGCCTCCTCCCTCCTCATGTGACGCCTGGTACTGGTCACCTGCTGGGGAGCCCAAGCGGCTCCCCAGAGCCTGGCACCCATGGGAGCTGTGCTTGGCTGGCGTCTCCAGCTGCTGATGGCTCTGCATAGCCCAGGAACCCACCTGCTTCTGAGCTGGAGCTTCATTTTCATCAGCCCCACGCTGTCTGAGCAGCTCTGCCCAAGCATACACCTTCCCTAAGTTGTGACACATTGAGGGCTGTCCTAAAAGAGAAACTTCCAGGAGCAGTAGGAACTGGAGAGCTTGGATTCGCTGGCCTTGCCAGCCAGTGGGCGAGTCGAGGCCCCAGAGACGGAGCCCGGGGAAGGCAGGCGAACCTGCTCACTCGGAGCACACTGGTGGTGGGGATGGTTTAAGGAAGCAAGTGACAGATTAGAGCAGTGCATGCTATCTAGAGAATTCCGTGGGGGTGACGTGGCTGGTGCCACATCCTCCAAGGACAGGTTTTCCAAGGAGGCATTGTCCGAGCCGGGACCTGCAGGAGGAGAAGGGGCAGCCACGTGAAAACTTGGGGACGTGCCTCAGGGCCGAGGCTACGCCAGGGCAGGGGCTCCGAGGGGCAGTGGGCTGGGGTCACCAGGGTGGCTCTTGAGGAGTGGGTAAGGCGGGTGGGCAGGCAAGGTCAGGGGCAGGGGGAGCCCCGTCACAGGCTTGGAGGCCAAGGGAAGGCTCTGAATTACACCCCAGGGTTAACGCTGGGGGTGGTGGGAGCTGATGTGCCCTCCGTAAGCACCTGGGTGCGGGTGGGCGAGAGACTGTGAGGTGAGGGCGGAGGCCAGGTAGGAGGCCTCCCATCCAGGGATCCCTGGCAAGACCCGCGGGCGGCCTGGGTGCTAGTGACAAGGGAAAGAGAGACCCCCGACCCCAAGTTTAGGCTTGGGCCTCTGGGTAGGGGCTGCTGTTTGTGGAGATGGGGCACTTGGGGCAGAAACAGGGAAGGGGGCTTTCAGAGGCCTGTTCTGGACAGTTTGGTTTCAAGACACCCATGGGGCTTCCAGGAGCTGGCGGCTGGATGGCATAACCTTTCCGGGCCACCAGCACTTGGAAAGCATTTAAAGCCACAGGTCAGGCAGGGCCACCTTCCCCTCTGTTTCCCAAGAGAATAGAATCCCAGAGATTTCCGTCCACGTCCTCGGACCCTGCCAGAAGAAGCCTGTCCATCCTCAGCACGTCCACCCGTCCCCGCTTGCCCAGGTCCTGTCAGGCCACGTCCCTTCTTGGTGCTCTGACCCCACGGAAGCAACCAGACTTTGGTCACGCGGAAGCCTAAGAGGCTGTTGGGGGCAGGAGCTGGCCTTCTCGTGCCCACAACTCCCCTTCTTCCCATACCAGGGCCCGTGTGGGTTTTGACTCTTCCACATTTTTCATTACATGCAATTCTCAGATTTTGGTGACTGGGTAAGACCTCTGCAGTGTATAATGGTGCTGGCCCCACTCTGATCTGCTGAGGGGTCCTAGGCCAGGGGTTAGAGAGGGAGTGGGGGTCTCTCTGCCCCTGTGGAGGCTCCAAGTGTTTGAGACTCGTTCCCTTGGCCAGGATGGGCTCTCCAACGCTGCTGTACTGGCCTAAGGCACCTCCTCCACGCTGATCCGACAGGAGAGGGGGTTTAGGAGCTCTCTCCTGAAAGCTGGAGAGCAAAGCCCCTCTTGAGTGGCCTCAGGCAGTTCACAGAGCCCAGGGTCTCCTTTCCTTGTGTCTGAAACATGTGCTCAGAGCCGCCGGCGGCTGCACCCCTGGTACCGGCTCAGACACAGAGAGCTGTCACCCCTGGTATTCAAGGCTTGGAGAGGGGCCTCTGAGCAACTTCCCACCAGGCCCTAAAAGGACCCCCATGTCCCCACCAAGCATCCACGAGGTTCCAGCTGGCACCGTCGCCTGCTCACTCGCAGCCTGGCACCGTCCCCGCAGCCTGGCTCCAGGCCCCGCACAGGTGGCCGCCCATGTTGCCCCCTCTCCATCCCCTGGCGGCAATCTGCTCCCCATGCCTCAGAGCTCAGGGCCCCATTTGGCTCTCGAGGTGCTGCACCCAGCCTCCCCCACTGTCCTAGTCAGCTCTGGCCTGGAGTGCCTCGTTTAAATTGGTGATGAGCTGACAAATCTGGTTCCAGGAGACAGAAGGAGAGCGGTGCATTTTACCCAAGGTGAGAGAATATCTAAGAACCAGGGAAAGGCTCCAGGGTGCCCACCCTGGGCGTGGAGACCCAGCACGGGGCAGGATGTCCACTGTTGGCCCAGAGCTCTGGCTGTCCCCTGACTGCGGAGCGAGAGCGCATGTGGGGCGATGGAGAGAATCCCCTCGAGAGGAGTATGTCCCCGGACCCATTTGCTTTGATGACTGAGTGAAGACGCAGGAGGCAGGGACCATTTGTCTGAGGCAGCTGGATTATTTACAGGGAGACACAGAATCTCGGAGCCAAGCCGACTCTACTTGCTTATTAAAATGGAAACAGCAATTAACTACCAAAATAAGACATTTTTATAACGTTTTTATTGAAGTTTCAATGAGCAAGTAAAGAAACAGGGAAATCTGCATATGCCTTGCAAGCCATATAAAACTGCCTAAATCAAGATAAAATGGCAAGAAGCAGCAACCCCTCAAACTCCCTCTGCTTCTCAAAATAAATGAATCAGAACATGCTGTGGCCCTGGCATTTGCACACACACGTGCATGCACTTGCATATGCAGCCTCGGCCCAAAGACCAAGAGATGAAGAAGGGTGCAAAACGCTTTGTGAGGACAGAGAGCAGGACCTGGGGGGAGGGAAGGAAGAAGGTGCCACAGGCAGCCACGTCCCTCCCAGACTCCTCGGGGCAGGGGGCAAGTGTGGCTGAGGAGCTGCCGGGTGCCACGGGGTGGCCATGGAGAGCCATGTGGACACACCAGGGAAGGAGACGGTGGCCGACAGGCTCGGAGAGGTGCTGGGACCTCAAGTCTCCATCAGGCAAGGGGGCATCCGTGAGAAGGGGTCTTTGCAGCACCTTGCAGGTGACTGACCGGGAAGGAGACAGACAACTCCATCCACAAAGGGAGCGGGGAAGGAGGCCGCGTGAGCCGCCTGAGTATTTACGGGTGTATGAGACGGTGAGCGCATCGAGCAGCTCGGCCATACTGGCAGGTGTGTCTCCGCAGGGACTCACAGAAAACTGTCCGTCAGTCAGGAAGAGCCTGAGAAGGAGATGTGGGGACCAGAGGAAGTGTGGGGCGAATCGGTTCACTGGGAGACTGATAACCCTTCAGGGGTGCCCGAGGCAGAGGTGACAGGGAGGAGGGTCACACCCAACAGTTGCTCATAATACACGATATACACAAACCGGTTTATGGTCATACCTCAGTTTTATCACAACTAATTTAAAACTCATATTGCCACTCCCACCCCCAACCTAATTTAATCTGTTTCTTTAAAAAAAAAATCAAGGAATTTGATCTGGAGCAGTTTTTCTCAATTAAAATTTGTGTTTCTATTTCTGAGCATCCACGGTCATTTTCTGAGTGGGTCCATGACATAATTTACTTTCTCCTAAAATGCTGACATCAATAACCGTATAAATTAACAGATGGTGCAGGGAAATCTCCTGGCTCCTTCCTTGCTGGTTTTTAGTGGTTTGATTTTGTAATAGGGGTTTTGAGTCCAAGCCAGGAATCCCTCAACTGGCGGTGGTGATGGCTTGCCCCGTTTCATCATCTCTGGAGGGGCTGCATGAGTTTGAGTTCAGTAAGGGATCAGGAACCCCATGCACGCTCCAGCCGGCAGAGGAACTGGGCCGAGGGAGAGCGCTGGGGTTTGGCACTGGGCTGGGCCAGAGAGAACGAGTTCTAGAAGCTCCTGCTGAGATGGCCGGGCTGCAGCGTCACTGTGCTCCCGACTCCCAACCTCGCTTGTTTTTTGCAGGGTTGTTCTAAATATCCCTGCAAGCTTCAGGGCTCTTTGAAAGTGCAGCTGTTAAAGCATGCCCCTTTGAAATTCCCAGTGTTCTTGAATATTTTGGTTTTTTGTCTCGGCGTGCTTAAAGTCTTTTTCATTAGTTCTGGTATACAGAGATCAGGACTGCAGAAAAAAAGTAAGACATCCCTCGTAGCTTCCTGAGGCTGCTGTAACAAAGTACTGCAAACTGGGAGGGCTTAACACCAAAGAGATTTGCTTTCTCGGGGTTCTGGGGGCCAGAAGTCTAAGATCGGGGGGTTGGCAGGGCCCTGCTCCCTCTGACGGCTATAGAGAGCGTCTCTTCAGTTCCTCTCTCTGGTTTCCAGTGGGGGTTCACTATCATCCCATTATCCATCTCCCTCCTTTTCTTATAAAGACCCCAGTTATATTAGATTAGGACCCACCCTCCTCCAGGGTGACCCCATTTGAACTTGCCTAATTCCATCTGTGATGACCCTGTTTCCAAATAAGGTCACATTTGTGAGCTGGGGATTAGGGCCCTTATCTTTTGGGGGGACATGATTCAACCAAAACAATATCCAATCACAGAGATGCTGGCAGCCAACGTGAAAAAAGTAAAGAAAAAGCAAAGACCCTGAAGAACCAGATGCAGGAAATGTTAAAACCTGGCAGGGTCACCCTGAGATGCCACAGCACAGCCTGAATGGGGATAGAGAGCTTGGCTTTTTCCTTATCTGTCAAGAAGTGTCAGTTGCCCCCCAAAACCTCATCCTGTGGGGTTAATTACCTACCTTCAACAAAATAGGCTCCTTGGAAATTTGGGGGGGGGGGGTGGTGGTGGCAAGGGTAGGTTGTCAGATAAAATGTAAGAGGCCCAGCTAAATGTGAATTTCAGATAGACAACAAATATTTTTTGCCATATGTATGTCCCAAATATTGCATGGTATATACTTACACTAAAAATATTCACTGTTAATTTGAAATCAAATATAAAGGAGTAGGTTGCATTTTTACTCGCTAATTCTGGCAGCCCTCAGGTCAGGTCTTGGCCAGCAGCCCCTCCTCAAATGAGCCCCCCCAGTGTCATCATCAAGAGGCAAGTGTGGGGTAAACGCAAGTCCACCAAGCCCATTGGAACCTGGATTTGTTCACTCAAAGTTGTTGAAGGATTGCGTGCTGTGTTAATGTGTGCACTCAGCCTGGTGCTGGCCTGAAAGAGATGAGTCCATTGATGGACAACATGTGTGACATTCTGGGCTGGGAAGGAGGTGGGGGTAGGAGGGAGACCCCCTGGGCAGAATGGCTCTGAGCCACTGCCAGCCACTCACTGCTGTTTGCTTCGGGTGGGTGGTGGGTGGGGGCATAAATGTTCTTTCCTGGTCCTCAAGTTACTCTGGAGAAATTGTTGGGGAGGGAGGGCTGATACATACACATGGAAGATTTAGGGAGCCTGATTGTATACCAAAATCGCCAAATTGTGTAGCAGAAGCAATAGACAGGATTGGAGCTCAGAAAAGGGGGAGCAGCGAAGGATTTTGGCTGACGTCAGAGGGCAGCCTTGTGAGGACTGAATCCAAAGCAGCTGAGTGCCTGTAGCAGAGTTCTGGGGAAGAGTAGACATTTCTAGCCCAGAACTTTCCCTCCTTGTCTCTTAAATCCCACATGGAAAAGCAAGCACACCTGGATGCAAGTGAAGTTTCTAAAAAACAGAAGGAAAAAGCCCCTCAGTTAAGAGATTTTTAAACTGAAGTTAATTTATAAACACTTCTATTAAATTGGAAAGCAGTGAGTTAAAAAAAAAAGAACCATTGAGTTAATGAACTATTTCTCTTTATCTAAACTCACCCAAAGCACTTCATTCTTTATTTTTTCCCCTTCTTTTAGCTCCTGCCTTCTAATTCAACATGTGGAGTTTAAAAAATCCTTCACAGTTTTTAAAGATCTGAATCAAGCTTTTCTTTTGCACCTAGCTAGTGTGTGTTTGGTTTTGTTTTCATCAGTTTGCAAGTGGTCCTCCTTCCACACACGCGTGCACGTGCACACACTGCCCACCACCTATATTTGCAGCCTGCTTCAGATTGCATTTGAGGGGATGCGGGCACAGGCTTTCTAGACCAGCAGCCAAGCCACCTGGGGGAGTGTGGGAGTGTCTGGGGCGGATCCAGAGCAGGGGTGCTAAGGTGTGATTGCCAGCGCCTCATTGAGCTCACAGGTGGACACTTGAGAAAACAGCTTCTCAAGCGAGAGACAAGTAGCCAAGGGGCCCATCTCAGCACACTGGGAGTGCCAGACACAGCTGGCTGGAGAGGGAGGTTGAGTGGGTGCCGCTGGGGCCAGGACCTCGAGCAAGAGGGGACCCAGGTCTGGGAGGGCCCGGCTGAGTGTATTCAGATTGCCTTTTAACACTTATTAGCTGGGAAGAGAAAACTAAAATTATGTACATATATATATTATTAGACTTATAAGTTTACAGAAAATTCATGCAAAAAACAGAGTTCCCATATACCACTCCCATTATTAAAAATTTGCATGAGTGTGTTACCTTTCTTATAATTGATGACAGAATATTATCATAATTACAATATTATCTATAGTCCATGGTTTGCATTAGGATTCCCTGTTTGTATTGTACAGTCCTGTGGGTTTTTAGTAAAGCTATACTGAATAATAAAGCATAAAGCAATATACACAACAATGGTAGCAAGTAATAGCAAGTAACAGCAAGAACTTGAATGAGAAGACAGATGTTATCCATTTATTTTTTGTTCTTTTTTTACCTTAATCGAATTTTTAAAAATTTTTTAACCTGTATTCCAGTTTCTGATTTATGAATTTGCTTATTCTAATTATTTCATATCAGTGAGTTCCTTTTGTGTCTGACTAATTTTACTCAACGCAACGTCTTGAGGGTTTATCTATGTTGTTGCATGTATTGGAATTTCATTCCTTTTTATGGCTGAATAGTATTCCAATGCGTATATATATACATATATGTATCACATTTTATTTATCCATTCATTGGTTGGTGGACACTTGGTTGCTTCCATCTTTTGGCAATTATGAATAATGCAGCTGTGAATATCAGTTTGAAAATATCTATTCAAGTCTCTGCTCTCAATTCTTTTGGATGTATACCTAGAAATGGGATTGCTGGGTCATATGGTAGTTCTATGCTTAACTTTGTGAGGAACTGCCGAACTGTTTTCCACAGTGGCTGCACCATTTTACGTCCCCACCAGCAGTGAACAAGTGTTCAATTTCTCCACATTCCCTCCAACACATGTTGCTTTCTGTTTTTTGATAGTAGTCTTTCTAGTGGGTGTGAAATGGTGTCTCATTATGGTTTTGATTTGCATTTCCCTAATAGCTAGTGATGTTGAACATCTTTTCATGTGCTTTTTGGCCATTGGTATATTTTCTTTGGGGATATGTCTTTTCAAGTCTTTTTCCCATTTTTAAATTGGGTTGCTTGTCTGTTGTTGGGTTCTAATTTCTTTATATACTCTATGTATTAAACACTTATCGAATATGTGGTTTCCAAAAACTTTCTCCCATTCTGTACATTCTCTTTACTTTGATGAACAAAATTTTACAATTTTGATGAAGCTCCAGTTGTGTATTATTTTTCTTTTGTTGTTTGTGCTTTTGATGTAAAATTTAAGAAACCATTACCTAAAACAAGATCCTGAAGATGCTTTCCTATGTTTTCTTCTAGGAGTTTTATAATTTTGGTTCTTATGTCTAAGTCTTTGATCCATTTTGAGTTAATTTTCGTATATGGTGTGAGGTATGGCTCCACCATCATTCTTTTACATATGATTGTCCAGCTTTCCCAGCACCATTTGTTGAAGAAACTATTCTTTCCCAATTGAGTGGTCATGACACTTTTGTCAAAAATCTATTGGCCATAGATGTGAGGGTTTATTTCAGAACTCTTAATTTTATTCCGTTGGTCTATATGTCTGTCCTTGTGCCAGTACTGTGCTGTTTTGATTACTGTAGCTTTGTAATAAGTATTCCAACCTCATACTTCTCTTCCAAGAAGGTTTGGGCTATTTGGGGCCCCTTACCCTTACATGTAAATTTGATGATTGGCTTTGCCATTTCTGCAAAAAAACACTGTTGGAATTTTGATTGGAATTGCATTGAATCTGTAAATCTCTTTGAGTAAAATTGACATCTTAATATTTAGTCTTCCAATTAATAAACACCAAATGTCCTTCCATTTATTTAGATCTTCTATGATTTCTTTTGGCAATGTTTTGTAGTTTCCAAGTTTAAGTCCTTCCTACCTTTCTTTGGTTAAATTTATTCCTGGATATTTGATTCTTTTAGTTGCTATTGTAAATGGAATTTTTTCTTGATTTCCTCTTAAGATTGTTCATTTACTAGCATATAGAAACACTACTCATGTTTGCATATTGAATCTTGTACCGTGCCCCTTTGCTGAATTCATTTGTTAGCTCTAGTTGTTTTGCTGTTGCTCATGTCATGTCATCTGCAAACAGGGAAAAGTTTACTTCTTCCTTTACAACCTGGATGCCTTTAATTTCTTTTTCATGCCTAATGGTGTTGGCTAGAACTTCCAGTACAATGTTGAATAACAGTGGTGACAGTGGGCATCTTTGTCTTGTTCCTGATCTTTGGGGGAAAGCTTTCAGTCCTTCACCATTGTGTATGATGTTAGCTGTGGGTTTTTTATATATGCCCTGTATCATATTGAGGAAGTTTCCTTTTAGTCCAATTTTTCTAAGTGTTTTTATCAAGAGTGGGTGCTGGTTTTTATCAAGTGCCTTTTTGGTGTCAGTTGAGATAATTGTGTGGATTTTGTTCTTCATTATATTAATATCGCGTATTACATTAATTGATTTTCTTATGTTGAACTACTTGCATACCTGAGATAAATCACACTTGATCATAGTACATAATTCTTTGAATATGTTGTTGTTGGATTCAACTTGCTAGTATTTTGTTGAGGATTTTTGCATCTGTTTTCTTAAGGGGTACAGATCTGTAATTTTCTATTCTTGCAGTATATTTATCTGGCTTTGGTATTAGGGTGATGTTGGCCTCATAGAATGAGGTAGGGAGTGTTCAATTTTTGGAAGTGTTTGAACTGGATTGGTGTTAATTCTTGGAATGTTTGGTAAAATTCACCTGGTCCTGGACTTTCGGAGGATTTTGATTACCAATTCAATCTCTTTAATTGTTATCAGTCTGTTGTGATCTTCTGTATCTTCTTGAGACAGTGTAAATAGTTCGTATGTTTCTAGGAACTTGTTCATTTCATCTAAGTTATCTAATTTGTTGGTGTACAGTTGTTCATATTATCCTCTTATAAGCCTTTTCATTTCTGTGGGGTCAGTAGTAATGTCACTCCTTTCAATTCTGATTTTAGTTATTTGTGTCCTCTCTCTTTTTTTTCCTCTGTCAGTTCTAGCTAAAGGTTTATCTATTTTATAGATCTTTTCAAGGAACCAACTTTTGGTTTTTTTTATTCTCTCTATTGTTTTTCTGTTCTCTATTTCATTATCTCTGCTCTATTTTTGTTGTTGTTGTTGTTATTTCCTTCCTTCTGCTCTCTTTGAGTTTAATTTTTTCTTCTTTATTCTAGATCCTCCAGTTGCGGGTTTAGGTCTATGATTTGAGATCTTTTTTCTTTTGTTGCTATAAGGATTTAGAGTTATAAATTTCCCTTTCAGTACTGCTTTTGCTGCATCCCGTAATTCTTGGTACGGTGTTTTCATTTTTATTTGCCTCAATATATTTCCTAATTTCCCTGTGATTTCTTTTTGAACTACTGGTTGTTTAAGAGTATGTTTAATTTCCTCACATTTGTGAATTTTCCAATTCTTCTGTTATTGATTTTTTGCTTCATTCCACTGTGGTTGGAGAAGATACATTGCATAATTTTGATATTTTTTGGGACCTGTTTTGTACCTAACATATGGTATATCCTGGAGAATGATCCATGTGAACTAGAGAAGAACATGTATTCTGTTGTTCTGTGACACGTTCTATATATGTCTGTTAGGTCTAGTTGCTTTATAGTTCCATTAAAGTCTTCTATTTCTTTATTGATCTTCTGTCTAGATATTCTATCCATTATTGAAAGTCGTGTATTGAAGTATCCTATTATTAATGTAGAACCCTCTATTTTTTCTACAAATCTGTCAATATTTGCTCCATATATTTTGGATCTCTGCCATTAGGTGCATATATATTTATCTAGAATTATGTCTTTTTGTTGAATTGACCCCTTAATCATTGTACAGTGACTTTCTTTGTCCCTTGTAACAGTTTTTGATTCAAGATTATTTTATCTAATGTTAGTATAGCTACCCCATCTCTTTTGTTTACTATTTGTATGGTATACACTTTTCCATCCTTTCACTTTCAACCAAGTTGTGTCTTTGAATTTAAGATGAGTCTCTTGTAAACAATATATAATTGGGTCATGGTTTTTTAATCCATTTTGCCTTTTGACTTGAGCACTTAATCTATCTACATTTAAAGTAACTACTGGTAATGCAGGACTTTTGTCTGCCATTTTGCTGTATGGTCTTTGTATATGTACCTTTTTTGACCCTCAATTCTTCTACTAATGCCTATTTCATATTTACTTTTTTATTGGTACCATTTTGAGTTCTCATTTCTTTCTGTTATGTATTTTGAATATATTTTCTTTGTGGTTACCAATAGGCTTAAATTTAACATTTTAAATCTATGATAATCACATTTTATTTGATATCAACTTATCTTCAGTAACATATACATTCACTGTTCCTATACCCTCTGTCTCCCCACCTTTTTGCTGTACTTGATACAATTTATATTCTTGTACATTTTATGTCTAAAACCATACATTCATCATTACTTTTATGCATTTGCATTTTAGAACTGTAAAAAGAAGTGTACTTACACATCAAAGCATACACTAAATAGTACTGGCATTAATAATTATCCATATGGTTACCTTTCCTACAGGTCTTTATGTCTTTATGCCTCTTTGATCCACTGTCCAGTGTCCTTTCCATTGCCTTCAATCTGAAGAACTCCCTTTAACCTTGATGAGAGAGGGTCTAGTGGTAACGAACTACCCCAGCTTTTGTTTATCTGGGAATGTCTTAATCTCCCCCTCATTTTTGAAAGAAAGTCTCACCATGAATAAAATTCTTGATTGGCAATTGTATTCTCTCAGCACTTTAAATATTTTGCCCCACTACCTTTTTGCCTCTGTGGTTTTTGATGAGAAATTGGCATTTAACTGTATTGGAACTCCACTGTACATACATAACACATTTCTTTTCTCCTGCAGCATTCAGAAATCCCACCTGTCCTTAGCAACCATGTGTATGGGCTTGGTTCTCTTCAAGTGTATCATTTTTGGGTTCATTTGGCTTCTGGAATGTGCATATTCATGTCTTCAGTTAAGTTTGGGACATTTTGTGCCATCATCTCTTTGAATATTTCTTTCTCTCCATTCTGTCTTTCTTCTCCTTCTGGGACCCCCATACTGCATATGCTGGTACACTTGATGGTGTCCCGCAGGACTGTTAGGCTTGGCTCACTTTGTAAATTATTTTTTTCTTTCTGCTCCTCATACTGAATCATTTCAATTATTTTGTCTTCAAGTTCACTGATCCTTTCTTCTGCCAGCTCCCATCTGCCTTTGAAACCCTCTATGGGATTTTTGTTTTGTTTTTATTTGTTACTGTGGTCTTCAACTCCAGTATTTCTATTTGTTTCCTTTTAAAATCTCTCCCTTTAGTGAGATCATATTCTTCATTTAATGCTTTCCTGATATCCTTTAGTTTTTTCTCTGTGTTTTCCTTGATCTCCTTGAGCATACTGTGGATCACGCTTTTAAAGCCTATGTCTGATATGTCCAAGGTCTGGTATTCTTTGTTGATGGTTTCTGGATTTTTTTCTTGTTCCTTCAGGTGGGCCATCATTTCCTGGTTCTTTGTCTTATAATTTTTTTTGTTGCACAGTGTACATTTTAATATTTTAAAGTTTTAACCCTGGAATTTAACCCCTAAGCTGTCTGTTCCTTAAGTTTTTGTCTGTCTATTGATATGATGGAGATTTTCTAGAGTGCCAGGAACTAACAAAAACAAACCAGTACAAAAAATACCTTCTACTGTCTTTGAAGATTGGCTGTGCATTGGCTGGTGCACTCCTTCTGAGTTTAGCCCTCCTATCAAGAATTTCAGCCCAAGGTGAATGCAAAGTGCAGGGTCCTCTCTGTCTTTTCTGAGTTTTCTCTTGTGCCTGCACGTGGCCTTAGGAATCCCCCCTAATATTCCCTCTAGTGCCTATGAAATAGATGTTCTCCACCCCCCAGGTGCTCTGCAATATGACTTAAAGCGCATAACCCTTTGCCCCAGTCTTTTTTTACTTAATTGTTTCTTACACTGCTTTATCTGTCTGCAAGTTGTTCTGCCCAGCGGCAAGCTCTGGGAAGATGAGCCAGAGACAAGTTTCCTTGTTCAGTCGTCCAAGCTGCCACCCAATCGACTGGTACAGACACACAGACACCCCGGTATATGTGTAGGGTTTACTCTGCTCGCTCTAGAACAGAGCTGGAGACTGACAGTAG
Organism: Bradypus variegatus; assembly: GCA_004027775.1. NCBI lineage: Eukaryota > Metazoa > Chordata > Mammalia > Pilosa > Bradypodidae > Bradypus > Bradypus variegatus. Next base: position 17,026 of record PVKY010000297.1, on the reverse strand, counting down.
GAGCGCAGGCTGGGGAGGGGTCTGGGAGGGGCTGGCAAGGGCACCAGGAGCTTCTTTTACTATTTTTAAAGCTGTGTTTTCTTGATTCAGCCCTTGCCCAGTTACTACAACTCTTTAGCTGTTTTCTGGAGCTTTGAGGAGGATAGCTTTGCCAGTTTTTGCTAGTTATTCAAAGAGTCTGTGTGGAAACGGCACCGTGGAACACCTTTATGCTGTCATCTTTTTCAACCCAAAGCCGAGAACTGAATTCTCACTATTATTACCAGCAAATTCTTTCCTTTGGTCTGCTTTATAATCATCATTTCCTTGACCCCATTTCAGGAAAGAAATAAATATTTTCTGAGAATTTGTTAAAATCTACCATCAGAGTATTTATTTTTATGATGCATTTTTAAAAATCAAAACTATCTGTTTTAATAGCAAAGGACCACGTGTCTCACTGGAGAGGTGAGCCTTGGCAGAGCCCAGCTGCAGGCATGGTGGTCTCCATTGCTTTCCCCTTGGTCCATGGGCCTGCCAGCACTTCCTGTTGCTGGGAGAGTGTGAATCTCCCAGTTTGACAGACAGGAGCATTTGGATAGTAGACAGAAAAAGAGTTCTTGCAGATGGTGAGGAATCAAGAACACTTGAGTCTAGACCTCAGTTGAGGTGACACCCCAAAGCTGTATGCCCAAGTTCTCTCTCAAGCCCAGGGTGAAAGGAGAAGTCTCTAAAGACTCAATATTTGAAGTTGTGAGTGAACCAGAATGTCAGACTATGGGAAATCATCAAAGGCACATTTAGCAGAGTTGGAAATTTTCTTGCACTTAGAAGAAACGTAATTTTTTAAAAATACAGTTCATTAATGGATCTGGGGCACATTCAGCTCTTTAATTTCCATCACATGTAGGAAACATCTGCCTGGAGCCAGGTGGCCGGAGAAGCTGGAGAAGCCTCAGTGGGGGCAGGGGGCAGCCTCCCCTGCCGTCCCTCTGAGCAGGTGGCCCCAAGCAGAGAGGAAACCTGAGCTTGCCAGTGTCAATGGCAGTCATGCCTGGATGTCTGGCCTCGATCTGCTTTGTAAGCGGCGCCTCTCCCCTAGCCGCTCAATGCCTGCTGCAGAATGGCACGTGCTTTTCCAGATTCAAGCTCTGGATGTCCTTCCTTGGAAACCCTACCTCACTACTGGGAAGAGTCAGATGGAAACAGGGTGTGCCCTAACACCAGTAGTCCTCTCCCATCACACGCTGTGTAACCAAGACATCACCCCCTACCTGTCCCTTCAGGCATGTTAAGTCAGTTGCTGGGTCATGTTTTAGACCATGGAGAATTATGTGAGGAAGTGGAGACTGAATCAGAATGATCCTGTCTGGGGATGAAAGAAGGTGAGGGTAGCTGGGAGGCACCCTCATTACGGGGGTGTTATTGATTGGCTGCTATTAGCAATAGCTTCCATCAATGATCCTGCCATGGGGGAGGGGAGCAGGCCATTCAGGGACAAGAGCCAAACCAACTCTCTGTTAAATGAGCTAACTATACCCTTTAATTCTACTTTCAAGGATCAAAGATACCTTGTTATCATATTAAATTACTCTTAGTAACTATAAAAACTACTAAAAATTATAATAATGATTAACAATGAAACATGGAAATTAACCCACTGTGGAGGGGCGGTGGCAAGGAGAGGATAATGAGGAGGGGGCAACACACCCTCTGCCTGCATGTCTTGTCCATGTGGGAGGAGAAGCCCATCCCCAAGTAGAAGTTACAGGGACATCCCAGAGTCACGTGTGCCCTCTGCTCGGCTTCCTTTATTTCTGCCATCTTCCCACTGCCCACTCATTCTGGTGTCTCTCTCCTCCCCCATCACTACTGTGGATGAGAAGAACTCACAGTAAGATCACCTCCAGGGAAAACTCTGACAACACCAAGACTGGGTGGGAGAAAGGGAAAGTCACCCCAGTGGGGGGGGGCAGCTTAGCTGGGTGGGGGATCTGGATTAACTGACTTAGGGTGGGGGCACCCACTGCCTGCCCCATGAAGGGCAAGCTGCAGAGGAGGCGCGTGTCCAGCCCAGTGCCCAGTGGGAGACGGGAGGGGCGGCCCAAGAAGGTGGCCAGTGCAGCCATCCGAGGGGGAAGCGGTGGGGTGGGGGGTGACCCGGCTGGACCAGGCTCGCAGAGAACAGAGCAGAGCACAGAGGTGAGGCGCAGCTGCCCAGGGCGAGGGTGTCCAGGCCAAAGGGGAATTGTTGTTTTAGTGTCAGGGGGCAACGTCTCTCCCTTGGAGCTGGACCCTTCAGGCCAGAGCAGGTCAGCGTGAGGTCCGGGGACAGACCCCAGCTCGCCTAACTCCCTGCTCCGGGCCAGTGTGCCCAGCTTCCCTGCCTGTCTGTCCGGAGAGAGGGGCTTGCATGGTGACACCTGGAGTGTCCCCGCCTGTGTGACACACATTGTGGTAAATAAATTCAACCCAGTGGGCCCCAGGGTCTGGAAAATGGCAGCGTGGGCTCCTCCCTGCAGGACCCCTCCCCTGAGCCCACAGCCCGCGAGGCCGAGGCCCCACCCACAGCCCCCCACCCCGTAGGCCACGCCCCTGCAGAGACACCAGGCTCCTGGGGACCCAGGGGGCCTTGAGATCCCAGAGCATTCCTGATTTCCCAGAGGGACCCTGGGGTCCCTGGGAGGCTCCACAGAAAAAGTGACTGTCAAGGGGCCTTGAAAAGAGAGGGGGCTGTCGGCGGTGCAGGGGGAGAGGTGCCCATGGGTGTGCACAAGTGCAAAGGGACTTCTTTCTCCACGCCGACACCCTCACCTCACCCACCCATGCCACTGCCTGGAAGCCCTCCCTGACCCGCCAGCTGAGCCGGAGTCTTTGTTAGGGTCCCCAAGGGCCGAGCCCCTCCCTGCAGGGCTCCATGGAAGGTGGACATGCCACACATTTGGGATGTTGTTAGTGACTGTTTCCCAGCCGTGGGAGGCGCTGTGTGGGTGGCCACTCCCTGCTGCCCACTCATGTGTCCCCAGGTCCTGGCATGCACCTAGCACACAGCAGATAGTCCCCAGGATTGGGGGTTCTGGGAAGCTTTCCTGAGAAAGAGGAATGGCAGCAGAGCCCTGAAGGGGGGCAGGAGGTGGACGGAGTAGAGGGGAACGGGGAAAGTAGCAAATGCAATGGCCCTGCAGCAGCCAGGAGTCCGCAAGCTACAGTAACCAAAAAGTCAACGAGCCTGTGTGGCTGGAGTGGGCCGAGAGGAGGGTGGCAGGACATGAGGAGAGGGCGTGGGGTGGGGGGTATCGGGCGGGGCCACAGGGGGCACGTTGGGAGGGGCTGGAGGAAATGAGGATGCCAGGAAGGCAGGTGCTGTCGTCAGGGTAGGAGGTGGTGGTGGGGAGAGCAGGCAGGTGTGTTTTGGAGATGGGATCCACTGGACTTGCAGCTGCCTTGGATGTGGGGGAAGCAGGCAAGGGCCCAGCAAGGCTGGCTTCCGGCCAGAGGCGACTAACCAGGTGACTGAAGATGTGGACCCCAAGAGGGGAGCAGGATTCCTTGGAGAGCAGGAGACCACTGGCTCCTGGCTCGGAAACTGCCAGGTTAGGGAGCTAGGGAGTAAGAGTTTCAAGCCGGTGTGTGCAGCTGGTGGTTTTGGCCTGGGGCCGGGTCTCGAGCACAGCTGTGGGAGGATAATGTATGAGGGGGACCCTGGGAGCCTGCCCCTGCTCTTCCCAGCTCCCACCACCCTTGTCCCGGGGCACTCACTGCCAGCCCCACACCTGTGGCCATGGAGAGCTCTGGTGCAGATGTCCTCACATCAGGGCCATGCAGACCACCAGGAGATGGCTCTGGTACCATCCACCGGGTGTCTTCTCCTAAAGATACTCCCTCCTCACATTCTTGGGGCGATCGGACAGGATTTTCTGGTGCTGGGCCTCTCTCTCATGAGCCTGGCTGGGGCTGGCCTCCCTGCAGCTGCACCACCGGGCAGATGCAGGTCCTCACGAAGGGAAGGGAGCTCCAGGGCAAACCATACAGCAAGAAGTATGAGAAGCACAAGTATGGAGAGAAATCTGGGTTATAGATTCCATCAGAAGCAGACATATTAAAACAGAGAGCCCTATTTTAACTCAGCTTAATAAGCATGCTAAAAGAAAAGGGACATTATTATCAATGTGAAACAAGAGTAAGAAAATACACAGAAGAACCAAGCAGAAATATTAGATATTGAAAATACTAGAGTTGACATTAAGAACACAATGCATGAGATAAATACTAGAATACATACAGCTCAGCAATGAATTTGTGAATCAGAGAGTGACTTGAGGTGCCTGCCCAGAAGAAAAGGAAAGCGCATAGAAAAAAGAAAGTATAGGGAGAAGTTATGATATAAGTAATGAAAAAAGTTAAAGGGCTAGCATCTAGGTAATAGGAGTCCCAAAAAAAGAAGAAATGAAAATATAGAAGAGGGAGTGTTTAAAGAAAATGTGGAATTAAAATACCTGGAAGTAGAAAAAGGATGAAAGACCCCAGATGGAAAAAGTCTTAGTTCCAAAGAGGAGAGATAAGGGGGGAAATAGTCAAGCTTCAACTCTTAAAATAAAATTTAAGAATAACAAAGAGAAAAGTTCTAGAGAGATGGAGAAGATCACATAGAAAGAACAAAAATCATATTGTGCTGATTTGAAACTGTTATGGACCCCAGAAGAGCCATGATCATTTAATTCAATCTTGTTGGGTGGAAACTTTTGAGTGAGTGTTTTCATGGAGACATGACTCAATCAACTGTGGGCGAGACCTCTGATTAAATTATTTCCATGGAGGTGTGGATCCCACCCATTCAGGGTGCGTCTTGATTAGTTCACTGGAGTATTTAAGAGAGAATCTAAGAGCCGACACACACAGAGATGCTTGCTCATGCTTGGGAGCTGATGCTTAGAGATGCCTGGAGATGCGGAGAGAAGGACATTTGGAGATGCTAAGCTAAGACATGAAGCCCAGAGTTTGCCCCAGAGAACCTAAGAGAGGATCCCCAGATGCTCAGAGAGAAATGTCCTGGGAGAAAGAATCAAGGACATACAGGAGCTGAGAGAGGGGAACCAAAACAGAAGCCCAGAGACATTTTGGAGGAAGCCATTTTTGAACCAGAACCCAGGAACAAAGGACCAGCAGACACCAGCCATGTGTCTTCCAGGCTGACAGAGGTGTTCCAGACACCACTGGTCTTCCTTCAGTGAAGATATCCTCTTGATGTTGCCTTAGTCTGGACACTTCTATGGCCTTAGAACTATAACTTTGTAACCTAATAAATCCCCTTTATAAAAGCCAATCCATTTCTGGTATTTTGCATAACAGCAGCTCTAGCAAACTAGAACACACATGGACCTCAGGATTTTCAACAACAGCACCAGATGCACAAAGATGGTGAAGTGGTATTTTCAAAACGCCAAAGAAAAGGAACTGAGAGCATCAGCTTTCCTATGCAGCCAAAGCATCATTCAGATGAGCAGGCATAGTAAAAGTTTTCATTATATGCCATCCTAGACTGTGCAGCATCTTAGCCTGGGGCTGCCATCATTCGCGTAACATAAACCTGGAGGCTTAAACAAGTAGAAGTGTATCGTCTCATGGCTCTGGAGGCCTGAAGTCCAAAATCCAAGTCGGTAGGGAAACCCTCCCTCTTGACATCTGTGGGGTCCTGGCCATGGCTTGCTGGAAATCTGTAAGTCAAGCCATCACCTCATGGCTGCCTCCTCCCTCTATCACTCTCCTACTGATGGTGTGCAAGTTTCCTTTTCTGAGGGCACCAGTCATGGAGGATTAGCGCCCATCCTAGTCCCGTTTGGCCTCCCCTTACCCAGTAACGTCCTCAGAGACCCTGTTTCCAAATAAGGTCCCATTTGCAGGGCCATGGTCACGATGTGAACGTGTTTTTGAGGGAGCACAATCCAACCCCTAACAGTAATAAAGGAACAAAAAGAAACTATAGATATAACGATGGGAAGAAGGGAAAGACTGTGACTATTTTTGGATGATGTGGTCATTTACACAGAAAACCCCAGAGCATCTGCAGAAAAATTTTTGTAAGGTGGACAGTTTAGCAAGAGGGTTGGATATAGTCTATATACCAGCAGAAAAATCTAGAAAACATAAAGAGAAGATACCATTTATAGATGTACCAGAATATGTCAAATACATAGGAAAAAATGGAATAAAAGATGATTAAGCCTTACACTGGGAAAATTATAAAACTTTATTAATATAAGTAAAGGAGTTTTAGAAAATGAATAGGAAGACTAAATATCATAAAGATGCCATTTTTTCCATATTTTAACATATTGATATGTATAGTCAGTGCAATTCCTATCAGTATTTGACAGAGCATTTCATGGACTTGATGAGATGAATATATGTAAGAGTCAGGGACCAGGGTCCTTCAGGGGAGAAGAACAGGAAAGGGCACTTTTCCCATCACCTGTTAGGTCTCATCATGCATCCAAAGTGACTAAGAAGATATGGCGTTGGCACAAGGATCAAACAACTGACCAATTCCCAGAATTCCCAGGAGCAGACCCAGGGACTTATAGAACTTCAGTCTCTGATAGAGGAAGTGTGTCAAATCAAATCACTGGCGAGTGGAGGGGTTATTTAATAAGTTGGGCTAGAAAAAAAATTGTTGAGTTGGCCATATAAAAAAATAGGACATTGGTTCCCTACCTGACACCATATTTTAAAAATCAACTCAGATGAATGAAAGAGGTAAATGTCAAAAACTTTTCGGAGAAAAATATAGATGACAATCTTGGGGGTCTTGAGTTAGGAATGGGGCCCAAAAAGTGAATGTAAAAATAGATTGACAGATTTGAGTACTTTTAAATAAAAAAGAGCTTTTGTTTTATTTACGAAAACATTGTAAAGGTTTTCAAAAAGTGAAAGATTAGTTATAAACTAAAAGAAAATATTAGCAATACACAAGACTAACAAAAGAGTAGTTTCAAGAATATTTAAAGAACCCCTACAAATCAGGAAGGAACGTACAAACATCTCAATAGTAAAAAAAAAAAGGGCAGAAGATAGGAAGGAGTTTCACGCAAGAGGAGATATATGACCAATAAACACTAAAGGAAATGTCCAAACTCATTAGTGAGCTGGGACGTGCAAACCAAGCCCACAGTGGGTACCATTTAACCTCCATTTGATGGGAAAACATTAAAAAGCCTGCAAATCCAATATCAAACAGTGGAGGTCATGAGTCTCCATTATTCATTACAGGGGATCTTAAATTCGTCCAGTCTCTTTGGAAAACAGGCATTACCTCCTAAACGTGAACATTCACAAACCCAGGGACCCAGCAATCCCACCTCCACCCTTCGGTGGGTACTCAAGAGAAGCACTTGCACATATCCACCCAGAGGAGACACGTATTACGAATGCTCATTGTAGCGCTGTTAATAAGAGCAGAAACCTAGAAACAACCCAAATGCCCATCAGCTGGGGAATGAGTGATTACCCTGGTGTTCCTATGTGGTGGAATAGTACACAGAAATCAACACAGTTGAACCACATCAATGCACAACAATTTGGGTAAATCTTAGCTACATGATGGTAACTGGAAAAAAAAAGTCCTAAAGATTACTCTCAGGAGCATACCATTTTATAAGGCTGAAAACAATTGGAATTTTTAAAAGACACATTGACAGAGTGGATTAAGAAACATGCAGTCTATAAAAAACTCATATCAAATATGATGACAGACATTAATTTTTTAAAAAACAGCGTGACTTTGTTAATACCAGATAAAGTAGACTTCAAAGCAAAGCAAATTATCAGAGACAGAGACAAATATTAATAAAGATAAAAGGGTCTATACAATAGAAGACCAAGCAATCCCAATGTATGCGCCAAACAACAGAGCTTCAAAATACATGAAGCTAGAACTGAAAGGAGAGACAGACAAGCCCACAGTTATAGTTGAGGGTTTCAACATCCCTCTTTCAATGATTGATAAAATACTAGACAGAAAATTAGCAAAGACATCAAAGAACTGAACACCATCTCCAGACAACAGGATCTAACAGACATAACAGAGTGCTCCACCCAACATCATCGGAATACACGTTCTTTTCAAATGGGAACACTCACCAAGGTAGACAGTATCCCTGGTCATAAAAACATACTTCCACAAATGTAAAGAAATGAAATCATGCAGAATATATTTTCTGATCATAGTGGAATCAAACTAGAAATCAATAAGGAAAAGATAACAAGAAAGTCTCTAAACACTGGGAAATTAAATAACACACTTCAAACCGTGGGTCAAAGAGAAAGTCTCAAAGGAAAGAAAAAAAGTACATGGAACTGAATGAAAATGATAACACAAGCTATCAAAACCTTTGAGATGCAGCTTCAGTAGTGCAGAGAGGGAAATTTATAGCACTAAAAGAGAAGAGGTCTCTAATACAAAATTAAGCCCCCATCTCCAGAAACTAGAAAAAGAAGAGCAAAATAACTCTGAAAGAATCAAAAGAAAGGAAATAAAAATAAGAGCAGAAATCAATGAAATTGAAAACAGCAAACAGTAGAGAAAATCAATGAAACCAAAAGCTGATTCTTGGAAAGGTCAATAAAATTGATAAACCTCTAGCAAGTCTGACAAAGATAAAATGAGGGAAGACAGAAATGACCAATATCAGGAATGAAACAGGATATCACTGCAGATCAACCTGCTATTAGGAGGACAGTAAAGGAATAATACTGCAAACTCTACATGTATAAATTCAACAACTTAGATGAAACAGACCAATTCCAAAAACAAAACAAAATAGAAAAAGAAACCATGACATGGAGAGGAGGGACTTGGGGAGGTGTGATGTATCACAGAAGAGGAGATTGCTCAGAACCGAGCTCACAGGAGCTCCAGCATTTAGAGGTAGCAAGAAAACGCAAAGAAGAACCCACTGGAGAGACAGAGGACAATCCACAGGGACATGCCATGAAAGCCAAAAGAAGAATTATTTCCAGAAGGAGCATGAGCCCAAGTGTGGGAAAGCCACTGGGTGCTCAAGTCGGGCCTGGGGACAGGCAAGGGACCTGGATTTCACAGTCAAGAGGTGAAGGTGACCTTGATGAGAGAGTTTTGATGGTGTGGTGAGGAAAGAAGCCAGACGGGTGGATTGAGGATTGAATGGGTGGTGACAAAGTGGAAACATCATATACAGACACACTTCTGAGGAGCTCGACTAGGAAGGGGAAGAAAGAGAGGACAGTGGCTCTGGAAGGTAATGGGAGTTGAGGGAGCTGTTTATCTGTCCTCGTTTTTATTGAGAACAGAGTCCCTAGAGCATATTTGGAAGCTGCTGGGAAAGGCAGAACCTCCTAAGGATGCACCCACTGGCACACTGGAAGTGTTTTGCTCACTCGCCTTCAAACGAGCCAGTGGAAAATAGCTGAAACTCGGGGGATTACTCTGGGAAATGTACTTGCATTTCTACATCTGACCCTGGCCCCCAGAAGTGTGGAGGACTTTGTCAGGACCTAAGTGGGTGACACTTCTCCAAGGAAGCCTCTGACCTTAGACCTCTTCCCCACCTGCCCTCACTTCTACAGTGGCCCTCAGAGCCCTGTAAACCAACTTTTTGAACTTTCTTGGAAATTTAACTTTCCTCCTTTCTATAGGTGCTTTTTCCTGTCCATAGAAACGTCAGTGCCGTGTTCTCTGGCATCCCCCATCTCCGCCCAAGCGTGGCTGTCCTGGGCAGATGAAGGCCACACAATCGGCCTCTTTTGCCAAATGAGATTCATAGTGACTCACCAGCAAATGGCTGGGTTTGTATGGACCGGGGTCTTCAAAGCCCCTTCTGTAACTTCTGGAAGGAAAGAAAAAGAAAAAAGGAACTCAGTAGTATACAGAGATGTGAAATACAGGATTGCCAGTTTCTCTTCCTTTTCGGTTGTTTTTGTTTAAGAGATTTGAAAAGTCATGTAAGGAAAGACGTATTTTAAGTGCACTTAGAAGAATGACTTGGGAAATATTGCGACAACCCCTGTTGTAAAGTGAATCATTTCACCCTCGTCTTCTGTATTGTAAAGGTGGATTTTCTTCTTTGGAGTGTGTCTAAAGCCACATCTCACCTGGTATTTATTTATTTATTTTTTTAATTTGCTGGGATTGTTTTCTTCTTTCATTTTTTTCATTTGGATTTTACATTCCACACCCTGGCCCCACACAGCCGGTCATTGTCATCTGTGGTCCTTCTTGGCCTTATCTACCTGGTTAATGTGCCTTATTCATTGGATGCTGACACTGGGGGATGAACCCCCAAACTTGGGGGGCACCCACTTCACATCTCAGTGGTGGGATTAGCAATGACAGCGGGGGTCCCCCTTTAGCCCAGGACTGAGGTTGACTCAGTCTAGGCTGGGTTGGTGGAGCCCGCCACCCCCTTCCTGCTTAACAAATCACCTTTCTCTCCAAGTGAAGGTTCCAGCATTTAATCAAAAGGGAAACTAATCCAACCTGGGCCAGCATTCACCAGCCAAAAGGAGGAAAAAAGAAAAACCACACATACACACACACAAACAGGCACCTGAAAAATACAAATAAATTTCTCTAAAAGTGCAGTCATTGGGGAAAAGAAAAGGCAGCTCCTCAGCTGACACCAGAGGGTCCGCAATCGCCCTGACAAGCTGCAGGGCCTCATGTTTTATTCACCAGGCCTGAAAAATAACTTCCCAACGAGGGCCCCATAAATAAACCAGTGTGATGAATATTACACGAAATAAAAACTGATAAAGCAAGGGCCCTAAACATGCACAATGAGGTTAGAGGAGCGCGTGGTTTTCATGGTCTCTAATGCCCGGTGACAGGTTCGGCAAGACGGTGGCGGCCGGCAGGTGGGGGCCAACCCCCGAGGATGCCCTCGCGCCCCAGCTTCAGGGGCTGAGGGCAAAATTTTCCAAATGGATCCCATTTCTCTCATCTCTTTTCATATTAGAATGTCACCTGCATCCACTGATACAGACATTTCCATACATTAGGAGCCGCCAGCTGCAAATCGCTTTTCCCGGAGCCCCGGCTGGGGGGGTTTCAGGGGAGCATCGCTGATGAGAACAGATAGGCTGCCCACTCCTCCCCCTGTTAGGGTGTTGTGCAAAAAGCCCAGGACGCAGGGAGGGGTCAAGGAGGAGGTGTGTGCAGGGACGGCACCCTGAGCTCTGTCCCTCCTGCACTGCGGAGGACAAAGAAATGGATCCTGAACACTCTCCATGGGGCGACAGGGAGGCCCCACCCTCTAATGCAGCAGGTAGGACAGCCCAGCAGGGGCCACCTGGAGTCCCACTGTCCGTCCCCAGCTCCCCAGTCCCCACACCTGCACTTTGCCTTAGTGGCTGGACTCCTGACAGTAGCCAACTACTGATTCACATTCGTGACACGCAAGGAGGGCAGAATTGGTGATAGGTTGACTAATGATGGGAAGGCAAGTGGACAGGAGGATGACTCTGAGCAGGATGAGGTCAAAACAGGCTGCAAGGCAAGAGTAGGCCGTGTGCACTTTGATTTGGACATTTCTGCGCACACGCACACACACACAAGCACATGCACGCACACCCACAAAACCAAGAGGCTCATTCAATCCTCTCTTCAAATGGCTTGTTTGGGGGACCCAAATGCCAAAACCCGGATGCTGTAATTAAGCCATTTGGAGTGCAGAGCTTGACTTGCAGGTGTAGACATTTCTCCCTTGTGCAGACACAGCCCAAAACTCAATGCTTCGCCGCTGTGAAAGGTTTTCAGACAGGAAGTGTTGGTGTGGGGGGACAATTTTTTTTCATTTAAATATCACAGTTGTTTATAAATGCACCCTTTCCCAGCCCTCTCCAGCATGCTGACTCTGAGGAATTTGCTTTCATGGTTAGCAACGGAATCCAGATGTTCATTACAGATGTTTTCTTCTTTTTCTTTTCTTTATTTTTTTTCCACCAAATAAAGGCAGGCTGTCATGGAAAACTGCAAGTGCTGGCGTCTCCAGCTTTATGAATGCCAGGCCTATGTCATGAAGCAGCCAATAATTATAGGCTCCTAAACAGGGGGGCTCCCTTCAATCACCCTGAATTGTGTCACTTCCCAGATGTGTCAGGAGATACAGAGAAGGCCGCCTGCCTGGTCCAGCTGTGGAGACGTGAAGGGAACGCTCTGTCTTTACATTCATTCTAGAAATCGTTCTACTGACGGCCTGCCCCATGTGGGAAGGAACGAGGATAAGGTTTACTGTCTGGGAGACCAGGCTTGTGGGAGGCAGCTGCTTGCTACCCAGCTTCCTGCACAGAGTCTAACATGCCCTAAAGTTTGACATCAGCGGGGAAAAAGAGTTAGGACGGAGAGTGGAAAATGGGGCTCTCATTCACCAGCAGATTTTTGCCCCTAGTTACTAGTCATTGCGCTATTGTAGCCGTAGCTAGAATGAAGGACTTGGGGGCTGGAAAGGACCCTCCATGCTCATCCAACCCAAGCCTCTCCTTTTATAAGTGATGAAATTGTGAATCAAAGAGGGAACGAGGCTCAAGTGGTCAGCCCAAGGCCACACAAGGGTAATGGCTAAGACTGGCAGCAAAAGGCTCTCTCTTTTGTTGTCCAGGCCAGCGTCAGCTGTGCCGTCCTGGACCACATCCTCCCCGGCCAGGGGTTCTCAAAGTGTGGCCTGCAGACTAGCAGCGTCAGAAACATCTGGAACCATGTTAGAAATACAGATTCTCAGGCCCCACACCAGATCCACTGAATGAGACACCCTGGGGTTGAGAGCTAGTGAGTTGTGTTTTCCCAAGCCCTGGGTGGTTCTGACACTCACTCACTCATGTTTGTGAACCACATGCGAGAATTTGCAGTTCTGACATGTTCTGGGGTGATGCTCAGGCTGCAGGTCTGCGGACCATGCTTTGAGAACCACAGCCCTTGACCAGTAGCTTTGCATACTTTGGTATGAGTAAAAATCACCTCAGGAGCTTCTTAAGTAGGTAGTTTCTCAGACCCTTCCCCCCACCCTCATCCCCAGAAACTCAGATTCAATCCAGGGTATGGTTGTGAAATTTGAATTCTTATGGTTATCACCCCCTTTCCTTCCAACTGGTGACTGCAATGTAAATGTTTCAGAGCTCACACAGCCAAAAAGGTATCATAACCTAAGGGTTGAGGAAGGGAAAAGTTGAAAAAGGGCAAAGCAAATTTCAGCAAAGTTCTTCATTTTTCTCCAGTACCAACAAGAAAAGCCATGCAGAACGGTGTCCTCCAAAGCATAAAGCTAAACTCTCCTCATTCCTCTTTTCCCTCAATGGCCTTTAAATGCCTGGGGACTTGTGCAGTAATTTTAATTCCAAAGAGGATGGGTGAAATTCCACCCTGGGTGATGTATTTCAGCCCTGTAAATGAGTAGAGTGTGCCAAAAATGCAGATGGAGAGGAACTTTTTAGTAAATACAGTTCTCAGGCTAATAGTGGGAGCGGGGGCTTCTGAGAGATGAGTTCTGATGGATCCGAATGCAATCTGGAAAAACCGTCACCCAGGCACGCTGCCCCAGCTGGCCACAATTCCCCTGACACTCCACGAACTCCAGTCACAGGCACGTCACAGTGCTCTCCCTGCCTAGTAAATAGGCTCTGCTTGCAGCAGCACCAGGGACAAATACTCACACCCCTGTCCTGCTCCTGGGTCCCAGCACCGTAGGTTCTCGTGGGAAGATCAAGAAGAAATCCCAGTCCCTCCCATTCCATGAAAAATATTGGGAATATTGGGAGAGGCGTGCCAGCAAGCACGTGAAGTAGATATGATAATTTAGCAAGGAGGTATACCTATTTGCCAGGTTGCTTTGGAGGTAGGCAATTGTGTGTGTGGGGGGGTTGTGGGTGTGGGTGTGGGTGGGTGAGAGTAAGGGGTCGAATGTACAATACTCAAGTGCATTTTCTTAACGACTTTCCTTGAACACGTGTGTGTGCCCAGGACTGTGTGGGTGCGTTTCAGCTCAAATGCCTGAGGGTGCAAGCACCCAGCTCAGAACAGCAGGTGGGCTCTCTGCTCGGCTCCTGTGGTGTGGGCCACAAGTGGGTTCCCGAGATAGTGATGACACCAGGGATGCTGAGAGGAAGCGCGTCGGCGCCGGCGGACTCTGTCCCAGCTGTTACTGATTTTTTTTTTTTTTTTTTTTTTTGGTCAAGTAAGCACAGTCTTCCCTTTGAAAAGTTCTAGCCCTGAGCCAGCTCTTAGGAGGCGCTGGAATGGTGCAGTCCTCCCTGTGGTGTGGGAGTCAGGATCTTTGAAATATGAGCACTTCACTTTTTACTGCGCTTTTTTAATTGCCTCCTGAAGGCTGTCAGCCACCAACAAAAGCCCCAAAGCTCCGGAGAGTTCTCCATTGTTATTCATTATGTGCTTCTCCTCATTTGGAGCCCCTTGCCTGCCCAGTCCTGGTGAAAGAGCTGCCTCTGAGGGAGCCCAAGCTGGGAGGAAGAGGCCCTGGGGTCTGCCCCCAGGACCAGGCTGTCCTGTTCAACCACTCAGACCCTCAGTCTCCTCCTCTATAAGATGAAGGTGATGATAGCGCCCTCTCCTGGGGTCAAAGTGAAGCTCAAATGAGAGAATAGGACAGACCCCACGGCCTGGCATATGTTGAGGTTAAAAATAATGATCATGTGCCTGAAAACGTCATGTGTGTATATACATGACAGGTCATCTCTCGGCCGTTGCCAGGGTGGAAAAAGGCACTCACATGCAGTGATCCCCCAGACTCTGTCATAGGCACCTCCCCTTGATCACAAATTGGGGTGTCCACCAGTTTTACTCACCAATCAAGCCCACATATATTGATCACTCCTTTGTGTCAGACCCCATGTGCCCCAGGGAGACAGGCTCTGGGCCCACCCTGCCCTGTCCCCCAGGAGTTCCCCCAGGGAGAGGCTGCTGCATGCAGCTGTCTATTGCAGTATTGGATGCAGAGGCAGACGTAATATAGCCCCAGTAACTCTAGAAGCCTGGAAGAGTGACTGGCCATAAGCCTGGAGGCCAGGAAGGCATCAGAGAGGAAGAGGAGGTGACATCTGAGCTGGGTTTTGAAGGGCATGTAGGAGTTCACTGCAGAGACTCATCTTGGTAGGGGGAATGGATGGTCACGATTCAGTGGGGCAAAGCAGCCCAGCATGCTGGTGGAACAACGTGTTTGTGTAGGTCAGAGAGGAGGCACCTGCTGTGCCAGGCACAGCTCGAGGTGGCTTACACATGCTTCCTGAGGTTCACAAACACCCTCTTAGATGGGTCCTTTTAATGCTCCCATTTTACAGGTGAGGGAATTGAGGCTGGAACAAGACACTGAGGCCAGATAGTGGTGGTCTTTGAGACCCTACTGAAGGTTCAGGCTTAATTCTACAGGCCTGGGCTCAGACTCGCAAATGGGCTCCAGCGGAACCACGGGCCTCCTGGAACAGTTGTAAAATTTAGGGTCTCTGTAGGGGTGTGCCTTTTCTGCAGGGAGGTATCTGAGGGTCCCCCAAGGGCTTAAAGACTCATCTGTAGGTGAGGAGGAAGCACTGAAGATTTTTCAAGCAGCGGGCTACGCCGTCTGACCACGAAGGCACTACTGCAGGAAGAGGTGGGGAATGGTGAGCGGAGATGCCAAGTCACGAGTTCCCACAGAGCATGAAGAGTGAGCAAGACATTCGAGTTCCCAGGGGCTGCGGCCTGTGGCTTGGGCTCTGTGGGGGACAGTGAGGCCATCGGCTGAGACGGCGGGTGCAGGAGGAGAAGCAGGCATTTGGGGAGGAGGGTGAGTCCGCCTTGGGCATGTCTCCAGGAGGGCACATCCACCGGGCAGCAGACCACACATGTTTACATCTCTGGGCATGATTTAGGAAGTAGGTGAAGCCACAGGAGAGGCTGGGGGCATCCAGGAAAGAGTAGATATGATGGGTGGCAGCAGCAAAAGAGAAAGTGGAAGAAAGGACCTGTTTCAAGGAGGGATGGCCAGCAGGTAAAAGACCATAGGAAAGAGAAATGGGGAAGGACAGAGATGGGTTATTGGGTTTGGCAGTGAAGGGTCATCGTTGACCGGGGGCAGGGGCTTTGGGGGGGGGGGGGCAGGGGCTTTGGGAGGACAGGAGCAGGGTCCCAGTTCTTAGGAAGGGCCGACGTGGAGGTGGTAGGTAGAGGCTGGTGGGCAGAGAGGAGACACCCAAATGGTATTGGGAGAGAGGGTCCAAGGGAGCTGCTTGTTGCAGTTTCGGAGGCTGGAGTGTGCTTGTTAGTGGAGGGGAATGGGCCGAGGAGGGGGAGAGCTGGAGGGACGGGGAGAGAGGAAGAAAACAGAGCGCGGGGAGGAAGAAAAGGCCAGAGGAGGCGGTGGAGGACTCTTTCAGCAATGTGGGCTGATTGTTGGTCTTTGGGGAGCACTTTGCCATCAGCAAACCCTTCTGGGCTCATGGATTTCTTTCCCCGAGGATCTTCTCTCTTTTTGTTCCACTTTCCCCTTTGGGCACTTTGTCTCAGAGCCAGAGGACAGGCAGGGCCAGTGAGGCGATGCTAAGGTCGGGTGGCTGAGCAAGATTTTTGCTTGCAGCCTCCTAAATAATGATTTTTGTCTCCTCTCTATCTTCTTTATACTGTATTCAGTCTCTTTTCATTCTGGTTTAAAAATAATGGCTTTGGAGGACATGACACCAGGTATTGATTTAAGGAATGAGAATTAAACAGTTCTGTATCTCTGGAACAAAAGAAAGTGAAACTTTTGTAGCCCACAATACCCAGGAAGGCTAACATGGGTTTCATCAATTAGAAGAGCCCAGGATGGCAACTTTTTAAAAACGAAAATACTCGAGGAAAAGAAAAAACATTCCTCCACATTTTGTTGGGTGCAGCCTTCACTGAGGCTGTGAGAACATCTGCTGTATTTTAATGGGGTTTCTGAGGGTCACTTTCCTCCCTGATAAAGGCTTGCAGGCCTCTCCCTCCTCCCTTTCTCTCCTCTGTCTCCTTCCTCCCTCTCCCTCCTTCCTCCCTCTCCCTCCTCCCCTTCCT